>RCAB01000026.1:0-305849 GCA_003640385.1 Setaria digitata | reverse complement strand
AAAAGATTTTCAAATTTCAGTTTATTTTTGATCGGTCACAATTTGTTCCTGCCCTCATTTCTAGAAAGCGTAAATTATGTTGTCGAAGCTGCTGTTTCATTTGCGCAAAGTTATCCTGATTGCGAAGAGTTGAAAACGATGATTAAGGCTTTACAGCAGCTCGGCACCTCACCGGCTGAACGAATTGAGGATAATCTTGGTGGATTAGTTAAACAGGTAGCAGATTTTTGAATTGCCAAGATTATTTGTGGTGTTGTTTACTAATATGATTTTTAAGGTGAAATTAGTCAGGTTCTTGACATTATTCTATTAATTTGTAAATCGCGATTTTATACATGAATTGGTTATTTATTATTTCCTTCTAATCACATTGCAGTCACACCCAGCAATCCTTACTTTGGTTTCGGTTTTCGAAGGATTCAGGATGACGAAGAAAGTTGACCAAATGGCAGATTCGTTTTTCGAACTTGCTGAAATTCTTGAATTTCCATTTCCAAAAATGTTCGAAGACATGATTCGTGCATCTCTCTTAATAATGGTATGGCTTCCATCTTTGTTAACATTAATTTATGTAAATGTTGCTGTAATAAATGTATGTCATGGTTCACTAATCCTTGTTTTCTTATCTTAAAATTTTTTCCACCCTATTTTTAAATACTTTCAGCTTGATGCCAAAGAATCACTAGGAGAAGAGCTGGTAGCATCGCAAGCTTTTTATTACGTGAAACTTCCACAGATTGTTAAACACTTATTAATTCTGGGCGCTCCACTTGACGATTTGATCACTGCTCTTGATACAATATGTGACAACAAGACTCTTTTGAATCAAGTAAAATTTCAATTTATATTAAAGTATGGAATGGTCATTTTACAATAAATCATTGCATCGACATGTAAAAAGCTCGAAAAAAAAATTCTTAACTTCGTTTATTGCTTATTTATTCCATCTGCTCTTTCTGATGTAAGAGTAATTAGTGCGGCTGAATGGTTTAAAAATCTAAGAATTTTAGGGAAAAAAGTGTTGCTTTCTTCGTTCTAGAATTAGTAATTTAACAGGTATTTTAGGTAGATATGAAAACAAAGACAAATACATTCCAACATCTGCTAGAACAGATGGCTGCGGCAGGTGTCATCGATGAGAACATAGTAAAAAATTTGCTCGATAAAAGGTATTCAAAATGAAATTTAATTGTGCTTTGTGAATTATCAAGCTGTAACGTATTTTTCTCCTGGTTTTCATCATGCAGGATTTTTTCAATCATATTGTATGTTGTAAGTTGGTAAAAGATCTTTCTTGAAATAAGGATGTTGTATTACGTGTACAATAGTTGTATAAGTAGTAATTCTTGTCTTTTCTAGCTTATTCTCGATCGAATGCTAACTGATGACAACGAAATATGTCTAGAATTTAAGGTAGATTTTAGTTTCGAAATTGAATTATGTTTATCTCCCTGAAATTTGCAGGTCTCAGTATTGGCCCGAGCTTTTCCAAATGCTTGCGCAAACGTCTACCACACCTGTACATCAACCTCTAATACTGCGAGCAAACTCAGCAAAAATGGCTGTAGATAAAGTCTCTTTTATATTCCTGTTGCTGCTCTTTGTGTGGTGGAAAAGCGCTTCTCACTGTAGAAATTCATTTCAGATATTGCGGCAGCCCAACAATGCTGTGATAAATGTTCTCTTGAAGCTTGCCAGTGGTAGCGGAGGTCTTTTTACTTTTGATTCTGTTTGCGCATCGTTTTGTGCTGATGGTAATTTGACCTACTTTAGTTCGAAACTTGCAATGTAAGTTTCCCATTATTTCCTTTTTCTCCATTAATTTGATTATTATACAATGTTTAGGTGATCCGGCAGTAAATTTTGTGGGTTTACACAAACTGACTGTGGTTGAAAACTTAATTTAGAGTTCCACCTGATTTCTTGTAGGATAAATGGACAAAGTGAACGTCCGGCAGAAGGTTTAGATATGGATGATGAACGTCAACGCGCTCTTGCTTTCAACCTTTCCTTCATTTTATTAACTAGAATTCGTTTCATATACGATGATCTTGTGAGTTATGTATATTTTTGTATTTTTAACTTAAGAAATTTGGATATTTGACTTTTATGCCAAAGATATTGTATGAATATTCATAAAAATGTTTTTATTTTTTTATTTCAAAAATGTTGTATGAATTCATACAAAATGTCTTGGAAGGACTATAATCAATTTTTTTTTTTTCTTATAGCGACCCAGTGAGTTGGTGAATGGGACAGTTCGTGGAATGGATAATACACAGTCATGCTTTTATAAATTTGCATCTCAGTATGGATGGACAGCAGCTGACAGTTGTGGCTTATCGAATATTTATAGCAACGAACAAAAAGGAGCATTTATTGATCGTGTCAATATGTTGAAACGTGGGCAACCATTCTGGGACCCAAGGACGTGAGTACTAATGTCTCCAATATCCTTTTAGATAAAACATTAGTATTTAGATAAGGGCTATGTCTCGGCGCTAACTATTTAAGAATATATAAATATTTTCGTAACCTTGAGATTTCAAATAAAAATTAAATTTTCCTTCTGTACTTCGTATTATGTTTTAGGGTGAATTATGCAGAATTGGTTGATTTTGTACCGGTTATTGGTGAGATTCTTTTGGACGATTTGAGGATGACGAAACCTGAAAGTTATGAACATCTTCACGAAAATGTTAAGGTGACTTGACATTAACGAGGAAAAGAAAACATTTTTATCATTTGATTTTTATGTGAAGTGCGAATTACTTCTTGTTTCAGTATGATATTGGTCGATTCCATTCTTGGTTTCACAGATTTTATCTTTTTGTAATTCTGAATTGAAATAATTATGTTTTCGACATTTTCTACATGAAATGAAATATTTGCCAAATACTGCGATGACTATAATTATCTAACACTGAAGTTGTTCTCAGATGTTCCAAAGTTTTTAGTATGTTTCTGAAAAAATTACAGAATGTTCTGCACGCTTTTCGAGATGATGCCAATTTCATGATTGTCTGCCTGGTCCAATGGATGTGTTCGCAGCCTGTGACCAATCCACGCCAAAATTTGGTGAAATCTTTTATTCGAGCTCTTGAATATCCGCATCAGCTGAATCATACACAGCAAGAACGGTATGGAAGTTGAATTATAATGTATTTTGCTTTAAGCTTTTTGGATTCCATTCGAGTTATATATTTTTTCTTTTCCGAACTAAAGTTTTATTAATTTTTGAGGATGGTATTGACGTCAGCTACCTGTCGTCGGACATTAGATGATCTCTCAATTTGCGATCGTTTACGCGATCCGAGGTTTACATGGATCATAAATTGCGCGAAGAGAAAATTACCTATTGTGCCGTTCACGTTACCCGCTACGAATGCTCAGGTTTTTCGTCCTTTTTTCCTCTCCATCTTCTATTCCATTTTCTTCCCTTTTCCGAATTTATTTGTTCGTTTCATGGGACTGTTATTTAAGCTCATCATTTGCAGTCATCAGATGCAGAAATGTTGAAACAAGCTTTTACTTACGCTCGACAACAAGCTTGGGGATCTCCCAATGTTTTACAACTCGTTGACAGATGTAATAAGGCTGGTGTTGTTGAGAATTGGTGTATGGTACGGTCACTTTAATAATTAAATCTACATTTTTACTTTTCCAAACATAAATCATTTTGGGTTTTTACTTATCGTAGAGAGTTTGCGTACTGTTAATATTACAATGTTCAGCATTTTTACGCCACCATTATTTTTTTAAGCTATAATATTTCTTTTTCCTGAATTCCTGATTAGTAGATCGGCTCAACTTTATGGAATGAATTGATATCATCCATTTTTTTTTAAATTTATTCATGACCGATGCCTGTGCATGAATTATTTCTTTTTTTTTATTTTTATTTCTGTAAAATGCAGTTATTGATTTGTTGAGGTGTGGTTGAATGCGATGTTGAAGTTATCAACAAACGACGAGATGTTATGTGCTAGTGAATTATGCCTTGCTGCTGGTATTATGTCACCGGTACCTTGCATGCTCAGTTTTGCTCGAAGCATAACTGAATACATCTTTGAGCAGAACGTCGATTTCGGTCAGGAATTTGTACATCGAACCAATAGCTGGATAAGATTTGTTAATTTCTAGTATTTCCGTAAAAATTTGATGGAGCTTTAGGTTGCGTGGAGCCAAAAGCATTGGTTTCTGCACGTTTCCTTGTGCACTGCTTGCAACTTGCCATGCACGCATATTGGAAGCAACAGAAAGAGCGGCAAACACGAATTGTAAGGGGAGAGTGCATAGAAAGAAGAAGTTGGTTTTTACTATGTTCATATTTTATTACTGTATGACTCGTTGTCACTTTTGGCTCTGGGTTACTTTTTTTGCACATTTCCTGGTTCTTTTTAAGGTGATGAGGATGACGATGGCGACGCTGATCAGGGTAATCCTGTAGAACGTTCCGTTTTAGTAATTTTTGAAAAATTTGTTCGTGAAACTAGAGCTGGTCATTTGAAGGTAATTTAATTGTTGTTAGTTCTGAAATGAACTGTTGCAAGAATTTAAGAAAAAAAAAAAAAAAAGACTACTTTGCAACAAAATCATTTTTGCAAGATTTTGCTGTTTTTGATTTTTTTGTTTTTGTGATCTGGAAAGAATTAAAAATTATACATTATGTAAATTAACATAGCGGAGTCTAAGCCTATTTCCTTTGTTACTTCGATGCTTCTTTTTAATCTTTGTGCGTTTTTGTACTTCGCATTGTGTGTGTATAACACGAGTTGAATGATGTGGATATCATCTATTATAGAGTACAATCACATTTATATACCATTTTGTGGTGTCACTGGCTGTTGCACCGCCGAATGCAGCTACTCGACGAATAATCGAACTTCTCCCGCATGACTTGGTTTGTTGCTTGAGTTTCATCTTAATGAAAGATTAGTTTTAAAAGTTCATCAGAGTATCTTTAAATTGCTTTTCTCTAATTTATATTCGTGTTTCAGATGTTAAATTTGGCTCGTCTTGATCCACACACTTTCAATTTGGATCTGTATCTGCCACTGATGAATTT
Organism: Setaria digitata; assembly: GCA_003640385.1. NCBI lineage: Eukaryota > Metazoa > Nematoda > Chromadorea > Rhabditida > Setariidae > Setaria > Setaria digitata. Next base: position 300,781 of record RCAB01000026.1, on the reverse strand, counting down.
GCGTGATGCTAACAACACGAAGAGTGCGCTACAGTTCACATGTCTTTTAAGGAAACTTGGTGGTTTTTGAGTTGTTGATTATTTGTTTATTTGTTGATGTGGTCCGAAAAGGGTTATCTCTCTGACATAAAAACTGTAGTGAAGACATATGTTTATCAAATTGTAAATATTTTTCTTACAAGATATATTTAAAGTGGTATTTTTTTTTGATATGTGACAATCTCAACAGATGCATCATTGTCAATCAAACTCATGAATTCATCAACTGCGTCATGTGTTGAATTTGTGGAGCTAAATTTTAGGCTGATGATTTGTTGTTAAGGAGTTTCCATTGGACCGTACAACTTTTCAGATTTCCACTGTCAGAATGAATTTGCAGATGTCTAAAGCGGTGCTAGACACTCCTTTTTGTCAGTATATCCTTAGCAGGTTCATTATGAACAAACTGCTACGTGAAGTATGACACGAGTAAGCCGACATGCTCACGGTTTATGGGGAGAGAGTATCCTAACAGATCTAACACCGTGTCTTGGAAACATTAGCACGCTGAACACAACAAGACAGGACCTAACTGCACGGTCGCGCTGTGCTACGATACTCCCGCCACTTCACACCTCTTTTGCGGCGGGGAACGGCACGATCGTCTGTCCCCAAACGCAAAAATTATGCTGTTGGCGAGTCCCAACTCGAGACTGCCACACGGGTCAGTCACTGCCCCTAAGTGCAATGGGCCGACCTCACCGTGGAGCACTCGCCTTCTTGATCGCGAGTCGTCTCCCAGCCAAGTAAGTTTAATTGAGAACCACAAACTTATCATCATTTCTCCCTGCTCGCCATTCCCGACGGGATACTCTGTTCAGAAATCGCAGTGCTCCTTTGTTTCTCTATAGTGCTGTCACCCATACATTCTTTTTTCGCTCTCCTTCTCTCTCCTCTTCACAGCCCAATACAACACTCTTATCCTAGCAATATCACGAAGTTGTACCACATTCACACCTCTCGTAATGAATATGAAAGTTTGAAATTTGCATGAGAGTTGGAGAGAAAAATGAGGTAAGGACTCGATAGTGAGGTGAAGGTAAGTGAGGATATAGAGGAAGAGTCCCTGTTCATGTTGCAGATGTTCCATGTGGCTTGAGGTGTTCCGCGTGATCTTGATTGGACTGGAAGTTTCCTGGACATCTCTGGTTCTTTGCAGGTCACTCTCTGAGTACAGAGTTGTCATTAGTTGAGGTCACCTCCTGTTCAGTATTGACGTGAAATGTTCTATGCTGAAGTGTTCGAGGGTGCTTAAACCGAACACCAGTTGGTCAATTAGTCTCTTCAGCGGCAATTACCAATGCACATTACCATCTTCTGAGCATCAATTTTCAAAGAGTCGGCTATTGTTTAGTGCTACCCACAAGTGCTACTTGCTCAGCTACAGTCTAGTCTTTGTCATCCGAACTGCACTAGTTGTGGCGTGAAAGATCGGTTTCATAGTTGCATCTAAATTTACCGGCTGATAACCTTCGGGATTGTTTTAAGCTCCCAATTCTGGGCTTTGTTTATTTCAGATTTTTGAAATAAATGCCTCTTTACTTCAGTTTCAAGAGGAGCATTTGGATGATGAAATTTCAATAGCAAATTACCTAATCTTCACACAGGTGATGAATACTCCTTGAACTTTCAAACGCTGATGTATCCACTGAATATATACAAATCACTTTCCAGCACTCTAGTTAGTTAATTGATCAGAATATCAGGATATGTAGACAAGCTAAGGGCTTGAAGTAATTCCACTTTGAAAAATAGGGAAGTAAAACGATTATATTACGATATGCTATGACATTCGTTTTATTGTTGCGATGACAGTATAGATTGTAAGTTAACTTTCTTGTAAAGCAGTAAAGTCCAATCTTCCTAATTTTTATGTATAAACCGTACAATATGTGAAAACACTAATGAATGAAATAATCCGAATGTTTTGTTTAACATTGTTCAAAGAATATTTCGCAATAAAATATGTTTCCAAAATCTGAAGTAAAAACTGCAAATAAGATTTCCGATTTTAAGAATTTGTCGCCAATAGAAAATCCTGATCAAAATCTGTTAAAATTAAACATCAATAAAAGTCAGTGTGTAGAAAAACTTGATCACCGAAGATTTCCAGGGTCTGTTCATTTCCTATAATACATATATAGTTTTGTCAGTGGTGGCTTCATTCGAAAAGTCAAATCGATCATATAGCATTTATTTTTAAAAATGACTGAAATAAGTGATTGATTGTAAGGGGAAAGATTTGACTAATAAAGCGTCAAACGTGAACAAAAGTATCTCGTGAAAAAGCATCCTATTTTTTTTTTTTTTTTTTCCAACAGAATTTACAACTTTTCTAAAAAAAAATATGTAAAAGAATGAAGAGAATTTTATTGAAGTTACATTAGAGGCTGTGATAAGAGGAATATTATTTCAGAAAGACAATGAAGACTTGCAGTACTTGGAAAGACAAATAAATCAAATTTTTCTAAACGAGTTTCTTGTTGATGTGGTACTTCTCATTCCATTTCGTCTTATAGTCTTTTTTTTCTCTCTCTCTTTCTGAAGCATTTCCAGTTATCTGAATCTAGGATCCCAAGATTATCGGGAGCCGAAGAAGTACTGATGTGCTGAATAGGCGGAAACAGGACGACTTTGGTTGTAAGCAGTAGCTGCAGCGGCTGCATGATACGTGTTATAGGTATTGTTATATGCTGCAGCTGCACTGCTATCGAGCATCTGTTGATAATATTGATGACTACTGTAAAAGTATGAATTTAGATCCTGAGGATGTGGATAAGGCGGCGGAAGTGTCATCTGATGCAACGATAATGGCGTCGTAGAAGTGGGTGACAAAGGTGACGCTGTAACTGATGTTGCCGAAAATGTCTGCAAGAGAAAAACAAATGAATAAATACAGTTCGAAATTGCTAAAAATGGATGCTTTCAATAAATTTAGATGCTTTGGATTTTCGCCAAGAATTCTTTCATGAAGCATTTCATTTTTACTCCTTACATTCATCCAGTGACTGTTTAGTAATTACGACAAGAAAATTAAATACTAATGTTGGTCATCTTTTATTATTTACCGGATTTTCCCTGCAACAGGGCCATAAGTTTTCCGTTAGTTCAGAAGTCCTTGATAATGGACGACTGGTAGAGCATGAGGCTTGTTCTTTGCCTTCTAGTTTTTCTATCTTGATTTGACTTCTCGGATTACAAGCTAACCTTTTGGAATTTTTTGAGCTGAAATGCAAACTTTTTAATTCTTAATGTTTAAAAGAATAAACATCACTCAGAAGATCGCAAAACCAAAGGCAATTACTACTGCCTCCAACTATAAGCTGATTGCTCACTTGGTTTCAGGTTCACTAGCAAATTGTCCCGTGGATTTTGGTGATGCTATTGAATCTTTCGGTCCATCTGAAACCTCCTTCGTTGGATTATTCATGGAAGTTACACTATTCAGACTACCAGTATTCGTCGGAGCACACGAAGATGATGAACTGCCACTGGCAGCTGCTTGTAATCCTTTCGGCTTTTGCCTTTCCTGTTGCCGTTGTTTAGCACGTCGATTCTTGAACCATACCTGAGTGGATGTAAAATACAGGTAATAATGCATTTCACTAATCGTTTGCAGTAGTTAAATTCAAATGCATCAATTATCTTCCTAATATAGCTCCAAATATTTTATACAAGAATTAACAGAAATCATTTTCTGTTCACTTTCCCCTCACTTGATAGGTAAAGCAGAAAATATATGCGAGAGGAAGGAAATATGTCTTGCATATTTGCAAATTTGAAGTCAGTAGATTTTTACAGTATTCTCTGTAGCAAGAATTTACAATTAAACAGGGAAAGAATTATATCTCTCACTTGCTTGCACCAAAAGTCTCGTCCATAATACTTTTCATGTTTTGTTATTGGTTGCTGCTACATTTGACTAAGAAAGAAAGCGATTGGCAAGTGAAGTGTTTTACCTTGGCATATGCTCGCCAGAAATGGAATATCTATTTTCGGTGACCTTTGAATGAATTGACATCCAGTTCTAATGTTTTTATAGAGATTCCGTTCTGTTTATGTTTACGGAAAAGAAAATATCTTTTTTGAAGGAAGGTTATTACTGAATTGGAAGGTTACAGGTAAAACGAATGGTCATAAGAGTATTATTATGTCATCTAAAAGTAGATATTAACAGCGTGCAAATAGAATGCAAAAATAGAAACCTGAATACGACTTTCTTGCAATTGTATTTGCTCAGCAATTTTTTCTCTTGTAAATACGTCCGGATAATGTGTCGTAGCAAACAAATTTTCTAGAATTTCGAGCTGCTGTCTATTAAAAGTTGTTCTTTCTCGTCGATTTTTTCGCGGAATCATTCCTGAAATGTGAGAAATCGTGATGATAAAATTTATTCCCTAAAAGTAAACGAAATTTCCAAACTATTCAAAATAAAATCAAATGGAACCATTTGAATAACTGTTGGTAAACATTCCCATTGGTGCCATTGGATGTATAGGTGAATAGCCAAAGGCTGGTGCAGAATTTGTGGTACCAGAGGGACATGATAAATGAGCATATGGATTAAACGGTACTGCACCATACACCATTTGATTTCAAACAATTTAACCCTGAATTGTGTTAGAATCAATTAACTTATTAATTCTAGCAAATAAAGAGAGTTCGACGAGGTTCGCAATTTTCTATCTTTTACTAATGTGCTTGGATCACATCAGTTGCACTGTACGTTCATTGATATTGTGAAAAAAAAAAAAAAAAAAAAAAAAACTAATCACCATCCAGCTCTATTTTGCTACATGCACCAGGTATGAAGTGACAAGCATCTGATATGTCATGACGATTTGAAGTCTTTACGTTGTTATCGTTCCATTTTTTTATCAATGTTTCCAATAGCTATGCATTTATTTACTTTATACGAACAGTCTGTTCTAATACTAAATTATCATTTGCTTGCATTGATGATATCTAAAAGAGAAAAAAAGCAAAGATATTAGGACACAGACTTGTGTGTACGGTACGCAATGGAAAATTTACCATGGACGAGTCGCATAGTAACAAAGGAAAGTCTGATCCACAGAAAGTTTTGCATAAACTAAATCAAAAATAAATTCGAAATGTAAATGATCCTTCTGAAATGCTTTCTTGTTGCTCACAATAGCAAAATGGTTATTTTTTCGTTTTATTACTACTTTAAGGCAAAAATTTAGGAATTAGAAATGATTTTTTGACTTTGAGACAGTAAAATGACATCGACCAATTACTCAATTACTTAATTCTTACTTAAATGGTCACAAAATTGCACTTATGCTTAAAGTAAAGATAAAAGTGAGATAAAAGAAGTGAAAAAATTCTTCAGCATATTTTTACTTAACTTAAAAGGAACTTCAAAATTGATTTTCTAATTGCAGTGACATTAAGAATCTTAAAGAATTGACCATTATTTGTTTGATTCGGAGAACCTATCCATTTAATTAATTTCTGACAGAAACTAATGAAAACTAATTAGTTGTCAAACTGAATAATGAGCTCACATTTGCTTTGGTTACGGCAGCTGGTCATATGGTTAGAACTAGATCAAAAAGGAAAGCATAGACTAAGTATAGTGCAATTTTATCAAAGTAAAAGGACATATGAAAGAAAAATGCATTTGTTATGGTTTTTTTATTTCAAAGCACTACAACTGAAATGGAAAAGGTGGTTTGAGAATTCCACCAAAATTTAAATTTCTGCTGGTGCCATTTGCTGCAATACTTTTGATTTAAAATATCAACTTGAAAATAACTCATTATCTCTATTAATTTTAATTAGACAGAGGGAATGAATAGAATAATATTCGAACTGGAAATGAAAGGATCTTTCGAGGAAGATCAGGAATAAATGCGAGAAAAATTCTGTAAATTATATCAAACAGGTTGAGAATCACTCACTCAAGTACCATAGCATCTACTGACTCGCAAAAATCTCTTGGATTGCTTCCGTTAGCCATTAATGGTTTGAAAGGAGAAAAAAGCGAATTAAGTGGCAACTTATCAAAGACAACACTGCCACCAAGAAGCTGTTCTGGAGGCGGGGCTCTTCATCGATTGCCATCTACAGCGACCAATGGTTGATGCGTTACAGTACCGTATAAGCGATGTGATGTCGACTCTAATCTGATTGTAATGAAAGAGCCTGAAAGACGTGGGCCAACTAACCTAGATTGTTATGAAATTTACGAATACCCAAAAAATACATCAACTAAAGAAGTCCTTTCCAAATAGGAAACTCTCCTTTTCTCCTTTCCTTTTTTTCTTTTTTCTTTTCTCTTTGTTCTTCTTAACACTTCACTCCTCTTTTCTTATCTGTTTTGGTACTAATGACTAATATGAACCAGCCCGCTGTTGATCACTTAGCAGTCAAAGACAATTATTTTGACTTTATTTTACTTGATATCATAATAAACTTAGGGAGATTTTGGTTTTTGTCAGCTGGTAATGAGTATGATTAAATTTGAGAAATATTAAAATTGGTAGATGAGGCGTTATCGTTCATTAATCTGTCAGCAAATAAAAGGGATGAGCAGTAATATTAAAAGGTTTCATCACCATGGAAATCAACCTTGCCATTTTCGATTATTGCGATTATTATTTATCTCCTTTGGACTTTGCGAAAAGAAAAAAAAAAAAAACGGAAGCAATCTCTGGATGATTCTCGGATCAGCTTAGATTAATATATATGAATTAATGAATGTGTGATTGTTAAGATGAGCAATTTTCAGTCCATAATTACAGAAGCTGAGTGTGGATAATAGTGGCACTAATAACATCTTAGCATTTCCATCTTTTAATACCAATAAGTCTATTAGATTTCACTTTATAACAACAACAATTTCTAAGCACATTATCTACTTGTCTAAGAACTGATAGAGCGCTATGTATTATCGAAGAAGTTTTCATAAAATTTAATAACTAAACAGTCAATCCAGATTTATCTGAGGAAAACAAATAACTTGGATAATATCTTCAGTATTTTCTCGAAAATTTTAGAAAATAGTAAAACATAACAATTGAGAATAAAGGATAAAACATAGTGGTATCAGAAAATAAAAATTATGAAGCAATTACTGAACCTTAACAACTTACTTAGATTATAAAGAGTAGATAAGGTGGAGAAAATGGTAACTACGACAAATAACTTAATTTAATTCAAATTTCAAATTTCAAATTTTGCATGATTCGTTATGAATAAATTTCACTTAGTAATCGAAATAAACGCTACGAATTACAGTATGTAAATAACTATTACTTTATTGCTGCGAAGTTATTATAATAAAAAGAGCAATTTGATGAAGTGGGCAATAAAACGGTCATTTAGTTGTTGACCATTCCATTGATTTACGATTCTGCAACCACTGTAAATGTCATTTCATGGCTGATAGAAATTTACTTCATTTCAGCACTTCAAAATTTTGAAAAGTTTATAGTTGTATTATTTGTAAGACATCCTGGCAAGCTTAAGATTTTATGATTTAAACTCTTAATTAATTGAGTTCATCTGATACTTGAGAAAGATTTACCAGAAATTTAATAAGTTTGTATTCGTGGTAATGAGAAGCTTATAACAACGAAGAGATTAAAGTACAATTTACTGATTATACAACATTTTGATAGGATGATCACATCTTATTAAGAAATTTAATGCCAAGACTCCAAAAATAATTGTGAAGATAATTTCATTAAATAAAATTGCTTTTGCAGCCTATGATGATATGCGAATTATTAATGTTTCCATTACAATACATTTTGCTACTGTTGAAATTTGAAATTGGAAACCCTCTAGAAGTAAACTCAACTCTACTGCAAGCAGTATTAATGAATAATTTGAAATGAGAGCATAAACTATTAAGGAGTGAACAAACAGTAAGTAATTAGAATATCATAAACAGAACTTAATTGAGGAGTGCACGCAAGATCACAATTCGTATTTTATGGACTATTAAAGAGAAATGGACAAAAGAGAGAGGTAAAGTTTGAAGAATTGTGTAATTTTGGCAAATATGAGATAGTAGATTATTGATGGATAATTACTATTTCACTGGGTATTATTTTTTATCAAAAAGTTGTAAACTCAAGCTTTCATTTCAAATTTATTTTATTGCATTAAAATTGAAAATATTTTTTTGCTGGAAAAGATAAATTAGTATAAAATTATTCATTATCAAACTGTTAAACTTTCCGTTGTTATTATTATTAAAATATATGACTTTACTCAAATTTGTTCAGAATTTTATACACTTTTCTTTTCTTAGCTAAAGAAGTAATAAAGTAAATTTCAAACGACAAAAAAGAAACAAAGAGCAAATATTTCTTATGCTAAATATTTCGATATAAAATTTAAAATCGTCGATCTGCACTTTACTATTAGTATTAGCTATTTATTATTATTCTTGACTTCTTCTATGTGATTGCATATATCGAAAAAAAAAAAAGAAGAAAAAAGTTGCAAAACGAAGAGAGAAAGTAAACGACAACAAGATGACCAAAGTCACTTCTGTTAGGTTCTAATATGTCACTTTGGATTTGGCTTAGAAAGTATTATTTGTCTCTTGGACAGTTATCTAAAGCCAATCTTCAGTTTCTCTTTAATTTTGGAATATAAACTGGACTGATAACTCGGCTCTTCAAAGATGGCTTACAGTATATCAGTACTAATGTTTCACAATTAAATGGAACATTTTCATGTACCTAATAACTGAAATAAGTACTGGAAAAAAAAGGCCGTAAAAGAAAAAAAAGAAGCTAGCTACCAAAAGCATTCAATAAAAGCAATAATTGCTGTCAATCTTTTAAGTATCTGTAATTAATCAAAAATAATAGGCTCTCGGATAATTAAAAATTGATTTTACAGGGAATGATGATATCGCTGTGGAATTTGTGTAATAATACGAAGATATGATTTTGATCTAAGGAATCATCTCTTGTCAATAATTAACTTCAACAAATAATCACATGATCGATGATAACTGCAACTGATTTCACTTGCAGATGATGCATTTTGCAACTGCTTCAACCTTTATCATAATAAAAACCACATAATAAAAAGATTGAATTAAAAGTTTCTGGTTGGGATATCGAAGGATTTCAATAACTATATAATCTGGAAGCCACTATTAATCAATGAAGAAGAAATGAAATTTGTCAGCACCTCAAAAGTGAAATTAACTTTAATAATAGAAAATTAGTTAACAACAATCTGTAGAAGTACTAACTGTTCAACACTGTATTCTTTGCAGTTTCTCTTTTCTTAAAAATCATTTGTTAGATGCTGTTGGTCTAGAATGCTGCCTGCTCTGGAGAAGTTGGAAAGTTATTTCAAAACTGTTATTCCGGCAATTTAAATGTTGGAATCAACAAATTCAAGATCGAGCAGTTTGGAATATATCTGGTTGGATTAACAGACTTTGAAAAGACCACAGTGAATTATCGCTTACTTTAAGTTCAAGATTCGATTACATCCAACATATTAAGAAGCGCATCTCTAGAGGAAGTGTAATATGATACGTGAAGGAGGAAATAGAAAGCGGAAAAGTTATATTTCTGGAAATACTTTCGATTAATGCTAAACTTATTTTTTTCTCGAGGTTAATTAATTTAGGCTAAAGCTAGTTTTCGAAACTCAAAAAATTTTCTTAAAAGAAAAAAGAAAAAGAAAAAAAAACATGCTTTTTTAATGTCAGTAAACTTTTAGAAAGGCTTAAAAAACATTTTTTATGATCTTAACTGTGAATTGTGCTTGAAATCCAATCTCTATCTCAGCAACACAATAAATATTTTTGCTATAAGCTATGTTTACGGTAAAACTTCATTTCATTTCGAGGGCTAAATTGTTGTAATATTTGGTAACAACCCAAATAGATGAGAAAAGTTTTTGACAGTATTATTACCAGTTTTTTATTATTTTCACTAAAAAAGCAATTGGAAAGTTTGATATAGGTAAAATTTGACCTAAATTGGGAATACAGTTACGATCCAACCTTCTCAAGTTCCTTCTTGGAAAATGGCAAGACTAATAACAAACTATCTAGAGAAGATGAAGCTCCCCCTGCTGGCGGTATTGCTTAAGATTGAAGTGATCTAAACCTCCTGCTGTCTCTGGATACAATATCGTCTACACCTGATATTTATGCCTAAACAGCACAGCACACTTCATTATTTACATCTTTACATATACTATTTTCGTAGCGTAGGTAGTATTTTTTTTTACTAAATTTTCATGAGTGTTCACTAAATGCGCCACTGGCCATAAATCAGAAGTACGGTACATGTATTTTTTCGAATGAATTGGGAAATGTTGAATCTAAGGTATGTTTCATGTACATGATTATAATTCATTTAAAATAATCTATCTTCATCTGTTTTTTTTTAAGTTATCTGAATTTCAAATTTTAAGTTTATTCTTAAAGAGCTGAGGAAATTTTTAATTCTAGTCTTTTTAAAAGCATTAAGGAAGAACACTACTTTCACCGTAATGAGTTTTATTGGAATACATAGACATCTCAACATCACGGTTTATTTCTCTTCACACCAACCAATCACAGTTCTTTTAGTTTTCTTTCGGCATTTATAGCACATGAAGTCCTATCGGTTTCTGACTTAAGTAATCTGAGAGAATTCTTTGAAGTTGGCGCAAAATCCTAGTCTGTTGCTTTCATCCAATTCCAAACTTCAAATGACTACTTCAGTTGAGCACCACTTCATATCACTTTTATCAATTCTTCATCACCTAATAATGAAACACGTGATGATGCTAATTTACTGTCATGTTACCTTTTCCGCTGAGAAAACATAATCTAACATATTGAATTGTCGGATTAGCAAATAAGCTGCTATTATATTTGCAACTGCTCAGATGACGCGTGAAACTTCACAGGTAGAATAAACGGAGAATAAAGGATAAGTGGAAGTTGAAACAATTCAGAATTAGAAGAAAATTAGATTCTAAGTTTTATTTACTGCTGATCACTGTCTGGTGAGTATTTATTTCCATGATGCTACACCGTAATTTTGTACAGTTGAGTTAAATATTTTTACTGTAGTACTTAACTTATTTTGTGTTCAGTTCTGCCTGCTGTTATGGATATTTTCAGTTTTGCAATAAATTATAAACTATGTCATGTACATTGTCATGTAAGCATTTAATATCCAATATTTTTATGTTTTCTTGAACAATTTCTGCTATCGCTCATACAGTGCACACTAATTATAGCAATTATATACTTTCATCCTTAGATCATTTACGTAAATGCTGAACTTACACAAACATAAATCTTTTAATTTTCTCACCCTACTTCCTAAGCTCCTTTACTTTCTGAAAAATGCCTTGGATAAATTCTACACTTTGCTTCATAAAAAAATTTGTGTTAGTTTTGTTAGCATGAACTTTTAACCTTTCGAAGGTTGAATTTATTAAAATAAATTTCCCTTTTGTATGGATGAAAATTATTGGAATATCAACTTCAAGGTATTGATCGAGATATATTGATAGATGATGATAATAACATTATTTTTATAATCATTATTTTGACAAATTATATCACAACAATTTCAAGGTCTTGATCATAACTCCTGTTAGTTTTGGTAGTGTATTATAATAATAAGCACTTCTAATTTGAATAATGTTTTAAAATCCTTATTCTTACATTCACCTACGAATAAAACGTTGTTCTAATGATGATACATTCCGCAACAATAATTAATTGGAGGTCAACTATTTGTTTTTAAATGGCAACAACGCTTTCAATGACCTTAGCTGTTGTATTAACAAATGCACCTTCACTTTTGGCAATAGTGATTAACTGAAAGGCTAAAGATACTAATCCTTATTTGTTAATACAAGCTATATTTTCCTTCCCTTACTCACCTTTTAACTAATCTAGGAGAAAAGTAATCATCTTGGATAATAGAAAGATCGAAAATTAGAACCCTTTATTCTTACTGATTGATCAAAGTATCGCAAAAATGATTTAATTTCGCAAATAAAATATTGGAAATTATCAAGAAGAAATTTACATTAAGTCACATCCTATGCATTAAACAACCTTTAGTAACACTGGAATTTTAGAAAGCTAAATAGTTTTATTTTGTTATGACCGGGCTTATCAAATTCCTACCTAGTTTACTATTCATTCATATTCATGAACAAATGGACATTTCAAATACTTGAATGGTAGCCAGGCAACAATTTTCTAATTTATTTGGGCGAAACAGCTCTTTGGAAGTTTAATTACTTTTTTAAGTTAATTTTGATAAAAAAAAGAAATCATACAGACATAAAAAAAATTGTCATTAACTAATGCTCATTCATACTAAGCAGAAAAAAAGAAAAGAAGGTGAAGATTTATATGTGCTGCTTCATTTTGTTAAGAAGAATTGCTTACGGAACACATGCCAGTGACTGTTATCATTAGTGATAACGATGTCAACAGACTTTCCATCTACTTCTTTCCTTGTTCAGCAAATGAATGAATATCAGATAACGATAGCCGAAGTGTTTGCTGTCAAAGGACAAACAAACGAAGAATAGATTGTTTGATTGCAGGGTAAGCTGATCATCATCATCATATCTAGACTGTTAAGAGCGGATTATCTTCACCTATTAGGTACACAATGTTAAAATGTATCTTTCGAGGAATTAAATTGAATTTTTTTTCCGTTCAATATTTCAATTGAAAGAGATTAATTAAAATTCAAATAATTTCCTGCACGCAGTCTGCACACTAGAAGCTTCTTAGACAAAAGCCTGAGGACATCTAGGACTGTTGCAATGATAGGTCACACTTCACTCACATATTTTTTTTTTAAATTTAAATTCCAAATCTCAAATTTCAACAATTTCAGAACATTAGTTTGATGTCGAAATTGCAAAACTTTAGGATAGTTTGTGATGGAGATCACAATGTTTGGTAGTTCAGTGACTGTGTTTGCGTTCGGGAATTGGAGGCTAAGAGATCGATTTCCCAGCGCGGAGTTGATTCCTGATAGTAACACTGTTGACTATTGGGATGGCAGATGAGCGCAAAAGCACTGTTGTGATTGTTCTCCGTGCGCGTGGTGTTACTTAGTCATCTAAGTGTGGAACATTGCAGCCGCTCCGGAACTTCCGCACATCTAAGTCAATTCTATCACTCTGGACCCAGGGTNTGCAGCCGCTCCGGAACTTCCGCACATCTAAGTCAATTCTATCACTCTGGACCCTTCCTACCCTGGAAGTACCGGGCACTCCCGAAGACACCAGCGCCGCGTCGGGGTCTTTGTTTTCCGAGTTAAACATGAAGTGGTTTCGTATTTCGATAAAATCGGGCCTTTTTTTTGAATCACTACTACACATGTATTCCAGTCTAATTCCTAGCCTGTGGTACTCTTGTTTCATTTAATTAGTAATTTTAATAATTTGTATCGAAAATTCAAATCATTCATAGTTCACTTCACACTCGAAACTTCATAGCAATTAATTTATTTATTATTCCAGTTGGGCGATTAAAAATTTATTTTTATATATGCTCACAATCTGAATTGAACCGCTTACTCCTAAAATTTTTTTTGAGATTTTCTCATAGATTATTATTGATTATTGAATTTTGATTTAATCTCTCCTAATTATTAGATGCATTTTGGACACATTTCTATAGGAAATTTCAATTTTCAGTTCTGATAGAGATCAACAAGTTTTTTTTTTTTCAGTTATTTTACATGTGAAATACGGCTGCCAATCGACAAAATATTATAAATTAGTTTATCGATTGCTTCTCGACTAGTTTTTCTGAATTGAGCATTCATTTTCAATGAATTTGCCTGTTGGGTGAATTGTAGCAATTTCAGATGCTCATTAAATAATTTCTCTTGATTTTGCATCACCCGCTACGTTTTTAATCTTTCAAGTTTGAAAACTGAATTTTAGCCTTTAAATTTTTGCTCATATATTAGCATATTATTAAGGATCACTTCAAAAAAAAAAAAAAAAAAATTATATCGTAATTTTGTCTAATTTCTTCACAAAATCCTACTTTAAGATTCTATTTCTGGCATTTCTTCATTCATTCTTCTTCTTCCTCCCTTCGAAACTTAGCATTTTCTGAAAACTATTCAGTAGAAGTCAAAGGTCAGTTCCGATTCCTGCCTGCTCCATTGTTTCTCAAATAGTTCGTGCTCTTCTGAGTTATCAAATTTGAATGTGCCATTTATTTCGATTGCATTCATATTGAAAGTGTTAAAGTACAGCAGCTGAAATGTGCTACTGATGACGATGACAGCCTTCTCGAAGTATCGATTTGGCATTCGAGACAACTCTCTAGTCCGTTTCCATTGCTGTGTGAATCTGAATCAGTTCAGCTTCACTTCTTGTTACTGTTCGCTTTCATTTCATCTACTGTCTGTTTATTGGCCCGGTAAAGGCTCCTTACCTGTCTTTATTGGTCAACTTACCTTTCCAGGTAAACGCACAAAAGGACTTCAGAAGTGGAGAAGGAAGTGCACACTGCTAGTGATATTTCTTTACCTTAGGAGTAAACCATTTTTGGAATGAAATTATCGAGAATCATTTCCAATAAAACAATTCTTTCCTCTCATGAGAATACCTTTACCCTCTAGAATATGCATATGTTTCATAGTTTTTTGCATGTATTTTTCAGTTGACAATTATTCTTGACATATTTCTTGAACTGTAATTGGTATTTATTCACTGTTCGTCCTGTTGAAATCAGAACTGAAGACAACAAATAACAGGAAATCGGAAGAGCGAAATAGGCCTACGCAAACCATATGTCCAATTTGTAATGTGAGTTTGCATAATGTCATTCAAAACTGATTTTTTTTAAATTCGAATTTCAACTTCTGTATCAGGAAAATTGGTAAACTAGGCTGTTATATTTCGGACAGAAAGCGATACATATTTTTATGGCTTTTATAAGTCTCGGCATATACGATTACTTTGTAGTATTCAATTATTTCATTTACTAATCTGATGTTTAAATTGAATTCATTTTGCTAATTTTAGACTCAAATTATAACGGTTGTTCGAAAACGATGGCAGTGTAAGCTACTCATTTGTAGCTTTCGACATTCAATTCATTTCTGTCCAGCATGCGACAATGTCATCAGTAAAAGATATTTAGCAACCATGAAGAATACCGAAGCATTACCCATATAAAAGTTTTCTTTTTCTGTTATTGGATGGGACAAAATTTGAGTTGAAAGTACGCCTCAGAAAGTGGATCAACTTTACATGGATCATACTATTGAAAATTTTTTGAAAACTAATCTACTGTGATATTTTAGAGTTCGGCGGTATAGGCTTATCAGTGACAAGTAACTTCAGATTGAAATGATAAGTTGAGATGATAACTGTGTATAACTTATTCGTTGTACTGAGACAAGAATAAGCAGACTAGAAATAACTACGTATTTTTAGGAGTGAAAAGGAAATGTCGATGGAAGTTTGTGTAATTCAATCTTTTGTGCATTTCATTTTCAATCTTAACCTGTAATCAGTCAGATCTTCAGTCTAAGCCTTTGTATTTCCATTGATATTTTGAAGATTTGCATGTATCTTTCCTAAGTAGCCCAATGAACATGTGCGTGTATCTTTTTTTTTTTCTGATTTCAATTAGTTTCATTCTAAAAAGATTGTTTTTTAATTGATTTTCAGAAAAACTAATTTGAAAGTATTTTGTTCATACCGATAAAACATTTTGGTAGAAAACTGAATGGGCCCTTCTTTGGTGAGAAAAAATTTCCGAGCGGTTGAAGTGAATTCTTTTCTTGTACGATTAAAGAAAATAATAAGTGAAATGAAGTGAACTGTGGGAAAATGATTAGAAAAACATTAACGAATTATGCAAACCAAAATTTTCTAACAAAAGCAATTACATTTTGCAGGCAAATTTGTCCTTCAAAATAATTGCTTTTGTCAAAAAAGTTGTGGCTTTTGCTAGCATAGAGAGGCTTTTTCTATCCTAGTGACATGTCACAAAAAGTATTCACTTCGAATCTCTCTAAATTGGAATGCAAATTACCAATAAGCATAAACTGCTTAACTTAGTCTTCCAGTTACCTGTACTATAAGCAGTCTTTTCAATTCGCTAAAACAGAACGTTGAATTCGTATAGCCCATTTTAAATCCGTTTCATTTTGCAAAATGCTTCCATCATCATGTTTTACTTTTATAAATAAATTATTATTCTTCTGTCCTTTTTGAAAATTGATACTTGAAGATATGAACTATTTCTCAAGGGGTTTAAGCAGTTTAAAATGTTTTAAAAATGAATAAATAAATTTAGTTTAAGATGCCTAAAAAAAAAAATATGCAACTTTGGTTCAAATCTACTTTCTCTTAGGGGAATTTTCCCTTCTGTTCTATTATCCGACTATCCTACAGATGAGATTAAATCTGATTGCATTTGGTACTGATCAGTAGTTTTAGTTTCTTAATTAATCAATTAAATTTCTTATTTGTAGAATCCATCTTTATTAATTGCTTTCTTCCTCCATAAGTTTCCTTTTCTTGTGAAATGAAGGAAAGATGTGAGGACTTTATCATAGTGTCATTTGAGAACGATCGACAATATACATTATCGTACTGCTGATGTCTTCTTCCACATTTTATTCTATCTTGTTCTGCGTGCCTTCACGTATCCTGACGTGACAAGTGCATTTTTTATACAACAACTTCTCAAAAACATCCTGTGTCTCCTTTTCAGACACACAAACATAATATTTAGTAGGTAGAACAAGTGAACATAACTTAGCTTCATAGATTAAAATTGATATCAGGCAATATGGAAAGGTCTCTTCCAGAAAGGCAATAGCATAAGCGTTTCTTTCTCACACCGGATCACACGTGTCCGTTGATTCAGACATATCTTTCTGATCGAGTCGTAAATCTTAGATTCACACTCCGTATCATCACGTGTCCGTCTGATCCGATCGCAGCTGTTGATAAATTCGTTGTTTACAATAATAAATATTCATTGGACATTTTCCAATCAGCCGGTTTGATAATCGTTTCTTTTTTCTGTATGCTGTCAAATAAATACTGCTGGGGAGTACTGTTGGAAATGGAATGATATTAGCAATTCCATTCTATTCCATTCCATTCCCTGGCTGTTTTCTGACTATCTTTTCCCAGCCCAGTACACAACCATCTCCTAGAATTTTGATAGCCAACTAATAATTTATCACAGAATGATGACTCATCTCAGCTAGATTAAATCACTTCCAAATTTATCACTGCATAAACACAGGTCTCTTTTTATGTCACATTGTTGTTTTCGAATCATCTGTTGAAACTGGGAAAAGTTAATTATACCACCTTCATGAATCTAGCTAATTAATATTTTGGTTAAGGCAAATATTAATTAAAGCAGAATTAGTACTGATAAAAACGCTATGCATATCTGAAAGGATAATCATATCTTTTTCACTACGGGCTTTTTTTTTTGGCTGATCAGTGGAGAAAAATTTAATTTAAGTTTCGCTGTCTTATTTAGCATCCCAGCCATACTGCAATTTTGCAGGAGCTAAATGAGATGAACATTTAGTGAAGAGAAGACACTTTCCTTGTGTGAAAGAAAATTTAGCAAACTTTCTTCAAGTTTTGCTTACTTCTGAAAATGCTTTTTCCACTGCTAATTTCCTTAGCTCCATGCTTTTTCAAATTTTAGTCAAAGGACTTTCATTTCAGAATTCCTCCTGTATGATGCATGCGTCTGTACAAGGCTTATTGGAAAAGTTTCCTAGGTTATGTAAACTTGAAAGCATCATTTGCCCTGAAAATACGTTTTCTAAGCATTTTGCATCTTCTCTTTTTGTGATGCAATTATTTCATAATGTGTGACAAGAAGTGACCAAAATAGTTTTTGATTTCATTGTGTGCTATTTTACAAAAATCTTCTCAGAATTTTTAAATTAAATTGAAATTTGGTCACATTTTAAGGCAGTCTAAGAAATAAAGTCATTATGCTATAAAATTTTTGCTTTTTTTCAGTTTTCAGACTCAGATTAGTTATAAATAATCATTGGAAATGATTTATTTTCTCTTTAATTTACTTCGTTCAGTTATGAATTGTTAGCAAAAATTCTACGAGCAAAGAGTGTTTCATTCGTTTAAAGTGAATCTTAGACGAAGAATGGAAGTCATCAGATTCCACGTTACTGATAAAGGAGTTTTATCCATCTTTTCCTCACTCGTCATCAATATTTTGATATTTCTGGAAGTTGAGCAACTGCAATATATTTAAATTTATGGGAGATACTTTACATGCTTTTCAAGTTAAGAGTCCATAAAATGATGAATTTTTAATTTTTCATTATTTGTTCATTTTCCAAGTTAAACTGACAAGTTATAGGATCAACTGGTGAAGCTTAGTTCCGACCCAAGGTGCATAATATCACCTTCTGCTATTCCTACGACCCAATTACAGTCCCGAATTTGGATGTTTGTTATTCCCAGAAAAGTTTTTCTTAAATTTACGTTTGTATAAAATTCCTACATACAGTTGATTGTTAAACTGGAGAAATGGCCAGTGTAGAGAAATTCATGAAAGGCCATTTTAATTCATTGATTGTCCACTGTTATCCTTGTGGTCATTTTCTCCTTCCATTATGGATTTGTTCCACTTCTACTCAATCTTCACCGATTTAACTAGTCCTTTTATTCGCCGCTCAACTACACTTCTTCCTTTGTCAATACAACACACAAGGAAATTAATCAATCTATTTCTAAGTTAGTCTTAAGTTCCAACTGCAATCTTGAAGTCATTCCAAAGTTTCTTAATATATCTCCATAACTCTATTATTACCATTCTTTCTGCTCCCAAATTTACACAAGTCATGCCGCAGAAGCCAGTTTGTTTTCTTCAAAAATTTTTTGCAATTCCCTTTGTCCTCCTTTTCTGGTCTTTTGAATGGCGAAAAGAGGCGAATGTTTAAAGAGGGCCTCATTAACATCACAGAACCTTTCTGGTTCTTTTTCCTTCTCTTAGTGAAAGGAAGAAAATTGATTTGATCTCATTAAACTTATTATAATCACGATAAAGGCAACAAAGAGTTGAGGTAAACTTCGGATTTACAAGAGTGCTGCGCACGAAATATCGTTAGTGTTTCATAAAATTGCTCATTTCAACTAAATTTCTGAATGAAATCAAATAAGAATGTTGAGACTGAACTTTATTAGTAAGCTTTGTTTTCACTAAATTATCCCTAATATTCTCAGAATGATAGCAATTGTTTAGACTATGACTGATTAGACATTAGTGCATTTGTTTCATTCAAAACCATTAAGAAAATGCTTGGGAAGGATCGAAATTCTCCTCACTAGAAATCCTAAGCTCATCCGAATCTCTGATTAATTTTTTTTTTTAATGACTGAGTGGAAAACGATGTTATTGATGCTCTCTCAACGAACGTTGCTTCAAACTTTGAAAATTCAAATAAACTTTTTTCCGTAAATCAAAAAAGTGTAATAAACAGGATATGTGGTAAGTACAGCCAAAACAAATCATTTGAGGAATCGGTAGCAAGAAAAGAAAAACGTAGGAGATGCATTAGTGATGTGAACTGATCTGTGAATTTATTCCCATAAATAATAATTCGGTAGTCCTGAAGAGTGAGAAAGTTGAGGAAGAGGACAAGATATGGTTACTGCTCTGAGGTAACAGCAAATGTATCCTGAGGTTATTGCGGCACGAACAATCACTCCTTCCTTCGTTTCTTTACATTTACAACTGCTTCTTCTTTTTCCATTTTACTTCAACTTTTTTTTTTTGAATAAAATTGGAACGATGTTGAAGTTGAAAAGATGGCTCGCAGCAAGTGACCTCTATGATAGCGAAGAAAAAATGAACACCGCAAATGAGTACACTCTTCATGTTTGCTACCAATTTCGTGACGGTCATTTTAAGGTAATTAATCTTCATTTTATTCAAAGTTAGAGTTTATCACAAATCACCCTGATATTTTCTTTGTTAGTTTGATTGTGTGCTTTTATCTTGAAAATTAGCACTAATATGTTAACTTTGTGGATAACTAAGTTACCAAATAACACATTTTCGGTGAATTAATAAATGTATTTTTTTTTCTTTTTTTGTTACTTCAATTTAATTATGGCGGAAGTTACAAATAAATGTTTGAACGTTCATATTGGTATCGTTTATTTCAATTTTGTATTCTTCCGGAGAGGATGAAGTGTTGCTAATTGTAGGATTGATGCAGGTGATACGAAGGTTATCTTTAGCTTTCATGACGAGAAGAAAGATTCGGTTTTGAGTCTTGAAACATATGATATGACCAGTTCATACAGCATCATAGTCTTATTCTGCTGAATTGATTTGACTTAATCATGTCCACTGATTCATTCAGAAGTTCATTATTATTCCAGTGACAAAATGAAGAAATAATTTCAGAGACATGTTAAAGGAATACTAAACTAATTTTCACACACTTTACTGAATTAATCTAAGAGAGTAATTGTTCAGTTTTTAAGGGTTGAATTTCCTAAAAGTTTTATCAAACTTTAGAAAACTTTCAATAAACTGTATCGTTGTAAATGGACGGCGGTAAAAGGTTTTATGAGCGGAACGGATCAGATTGCCAGTAGTTCTACATCAGGAAGCACAGAAAGTGTGGAAACGACCGGTCGACGGGATGAATTGATCGAATTCGTCAACTCAGTGTCGATCTTCCACAATTACGATGACGATGTTACTCTTCGGTTTGAACTGTAAGATTTTCTTAATTAATTAATATCTCAAAAAGTAAAATGTAACTTTTAAAGATGTCAAAGTATTTTCAGCAAAACGCTATTAATATTTGTTATATCGTCGTATTTCTAGATTCCTGGATAAAGTGTTTAATTGCGCTGTTCCTGACTTTTCTTTAGGCCTAAAAATGCATTAGAAGAAAAGGCAAGAAATTATTGAGCAGCAGTTCAATTCACTGTTCAATTCAATGGCAGTTAAAATTTTCTAGGGACTAGTAATGTTTTGAAGTATTAAAAAGTTTTCTTCTAATGATTTTTAGAGGAAACAAATTCTGGAAAAATGGAACGAAGCAATTAAAAAATGAATTAATATTTTTTTTTTAAATTTTTTGTTTTCTGAGAAATGAAATTGGTTAAAGTAGTACTTTAACATGAAATTTGAGTGGATTTAGGGATGATATAACCTTCATGATTGACATTATAAGGGTTTAATTAGAATTTTTAGGTTTGATAAATTTCAAATTTTACTTCTTCTTTTCATGCCTTATTATTACCTATCAAACTTAATTTTGCAATATTTACGGTCTCATTTTTTTGACCTTCAAGTAAATAAATTTACTTTACTGTTACTATTTTATCTCATCATCGTTCAATTTTCTCTTTTTATTCGTTTTGCTGAAGTCATTCATACAAACCCAATGTGGCTGTTTTTTTTTTTAGCTTTTACTCATTTATTATATTTATTTATGACTTTTACTGCAAAAAGTTTCAATTCATCAATCTTCTTTTTTTTTCCTTTAAATAATCGTAGTAGCGTACTATTAATAATGTTAAAAAAAAAATTCTTCAGGCCAATATTTTTAATTTTTTTTTTTTAATTTTTGCAGGAAATCTTTTTCTATTGCCTGTAATTAACTTTTAGGACATCCCCATCGCNTTAATTTTTGCAGGAAATCTTTTTCTATTGCCTGTAATTAACTTTTAGGACATCGCCGTACTCCGAATTCTAAATTGAATGTTTCACCGGAGGAGAAAGCGCGATCCTTTCTGCGTCTTACCTTTTGGTAAAAAGTCATATATAAAATTAGTTTACACAGGTAGATGAAGAAAACTGTAGAAGGAAACCTTTGTCACCCAAATTGAATGCAGAATGATGTCCTTGTAAATGTCAATGATCAATGGTACAATGGTACCTTGCTGCGAGACGACTTTTTGTCGTCGCTAAAAAGACACATATAGCATTTTCAATTTTTGACTCTCTCAAGCTTCCTTCCATTTTATTGATAATGATTTTGCTTCTGTTTCGTCAATTCATTGCTACAAATGTATCAAAAAGGACAATGACATGTCAATTTGTTAATTATTTCTCCTGATTTCATTTATTTCACGAGACAGCTAATTAACGTTTTGTGCTAAATTACCTCATAATTATAGTTATTGAAAAAGTAAGATAGGTAATAATGGTGAGTAAAATCTAATAAAATTTATTGCGTTCTTTCGAATCGCTCAGAAATGCCAAAACTAGTTTTTCAAGCATCTTCCAATCAATTTCCCATCTTAACTTTGTCTATTATGTCAACCAATTTGGCCTAAGACTAAAACTATTCTTCTCGATGATATAATATATAAGCAGTCTAAAACTCATCAATATTGTCCCAAAATGTTGGCCCATAATTCAGAAAAGATGTAAATTGTTGCAGGACTGTGACAGATGATCGGAGTAAGCAAGTTTTGCTCCTTGTTCTTGTTTATTTATCGAGTAACAATTGTACAAAAACTCGTAATTTCTTGAAGTATAACTTTCTTAAGTAGTTCTGGGATAAAACAGATCGACGGATCATTTTAACTTTTGTTTTTCTCATTACCAAAGTTCTCATTTTAGATTCACCGAGCAAACTGACTTTGAAACTTATAAAATTCACTCGTTTTTTTTTTTCCCCTCTTTTTTTTCAATTTCTGTGAATGCCATTAGTCTAAACAGAAGTCGAGAGTGAATTCCGTTGCCAATATCAAATAGCACATGTGGCAAACAGCGTTGTGTATTGGGAAAAAAAAAAAAGAAAAATTAGCCATTTGTTCATTCCAAATACACAAATTCCGTGCTTGATGTTTATTCAAAAAAAAAAAAATAATTTCCATGGTTTTTTTATTTTTTGTTTTTGTTTTTTTGTTTTTGTCAGACGATTCATATTTGTCTACTGCGGAATGATAATGTGAATATTTCAAGAAGCATTTGATTAAATGAAATTGCTTAATAGTACAGTCTACTTTGAGATCAGCATATCATTGATATGATTTGTAACTAGCAGTTATTATCTTAAAGTGTAGCTGTAAAATTCTTGATGCTTAAGGGGGTTATTAGTCAATAAATCATTCCAGTCTACTTAGTGCGAATTCTTTTATGATATAAGATCGAAAGAGTTTATTAATTGCAAGAGACTGTATTTTTGATAGTCATTTTATAAATCAGTAGTCCTTTTTTTTTTTTCTTTTGCAGATTCTGTGCCGAGAAGTCGATGCTGTCATCAACTGGTTCAGATTCAAGGCGAAATTCTGATAGTATCGTACGTTTCCGTAATTCCAGTGATCTTCTGTCATGGAATCCTGTAGATTCTATGGAATGTGATCTGAATGCAGTAGTACATCGAGGTCGACTATCAGAAGAGGAAGACGGAAGGGCACGAGAAGGATCATCTGGAAGATTCACAGGCATACAAGTTTATTCTAAAATAACTTTTATATATTCACTTCAATTTCGCATTTTCAACAACTCAAGTTATAAAGAGGAAAAGTGATAAATGAAATTTGCTCATCGTTCGAATAGATAATTTAGTGATATCGGAACGAGTATCTGTCGATCGTGTCTTTGCTGAAAGACAGGTCCGTATGGAAGTTTCAATTTCACAGTTAGAAAAGAGAGGAAAAATGAAATATACCGACCTGGAAACTTATCTTGCTATCCATAGGTTAACATTAAACGCTTTATTAATCTTAAGTTGTGTCTAGTTCTTAAAATATTTAAAATATTAAANATAGGTTAACATTAAACGCTTTATTAATCTTAAGTTGTGCCTAGTTCTTAAAATATAAAAGGGATTTTTTTGAGTTTTAATCACTTTTTTTTTGAACTATTTGATTTGACAGAAACTGTTTCTACCGTATAGTCTATCTATATTTTGAATTACTCTCAAAAAAGAAAAAAAAAGAAAGAAG
This sequence comes from Setaria digitata, assembly GCA_003640385.1. Classification (NCBI taxonomy): domain Eukaryota; kingdom Metazoa; phylum Nematoda; class Chromadorea; order Rhabditida; family Setariidae; genus Setaria; species Setaria digitata. The sequence continues at coordinate 276,799 of RCAB01000026.1, read as the reverse complement.
AAAGCAGTAATTTGAATTCTCGCAGAATTTAAAAAAGACCTCACACTCATTTGTTTTGCATTGATGTAAAAATTGGAACAAGAGTATTTTAGTTTAGCGCAGTTTTTCTCTGATTATGCCAGCATTTCTCTGTAAATTAAGCCTTATCAAAGTTTTTATCATTCTCAGGAAAAGCCTACTGAAAAATGATTATATTATTATCTATCGATCTCCAAAAACGATGGAAATAACTTCAACAAGCCTGCATAAATTTCCAGAAATTATCATTTCATATGATAAGTTATTAGGTGGTCTTGAGGACAGGTCAGTAATTCTTTTTTCAATTCAGTCTATTGTCACTTGATACTTGCTTCATAAAAAATGAACTAGACATACATTCACCAGGCATTCTACATCACATTCTCCTCAAATAATACACAACGCTGTCCTCAGAACTGTTTCTTGAGCTCCTTCATTACATTCATTAAAATCGAATCCTAAATTTCAAAACTGGCAAGTTAAGCCCAGCATATTGAATTCATCAGTTATATTCGTGACCAGTAATATTCTTCAGCACTCACTAAGCTAGAATGAATGAGCCATGAAAGTACCACATAAACTAAAGATTTATCTTCAGAGTCATTTACTTCACGTTGCGTAATGCCGCAAACGGTGACGTTATTGGTGAAGCGGATGTTTCGTACTCTCACTTGGTTGCCGATGGTAAGGTAAATTTAAAGGTTAGTTTCAACAGAGTGCAGGTTGCAATTTGTTTGCATGCTAGTCCTTTAAAAAAAAAAAAAAAAAACTAGTCCCTGAGTCCTTTAAAAACTGGCGAACTTCTTCCAATGCATGTTGGATTCGGAATCCTTGTCCAGTTCCATCCTTCCATCACTGTCCGTTGTTAATTTTGTGAGATGTTTTAATTTAAGGTCTTTATTTGATCGTGAGGTATTTTAATTCTCCTGAAATCATCCTTAGTGAATTAATGAGCTTTATTGTTTTATTTGCTGCTTGAATCTTCATTGGATTCAATTATAGCTGCAACCTCGTGACATCAACAGCAACACATTATTTGGCGTTTCGAGACGTTCACTTCATCCGGTTGGCGTGTTACATGTTAACGTGTCTGTCGAGAATAACTCCACAAGTTGCCCTTCACGTAGTAGCAGTGAATCTCGATATCGATCCTCGGTGGAGTTGTCATCGTCACTGAGTTCCACCGATGATCGGTGGCAACATTCACTCAGAAACTGTGACGAAGAGGAGTCGAATTTCTCTCGACCTTGTGGCAAAGTTATGCTAGCTAGTGGGTATGTGGAAAAGTTTCTAAATTTCAGTTTAAGTTTAAAAATTTACCTCGACTTCTAGCTCTTTGTATCGATCGTCGTTCAATAAATTCGGATCTTCTTCACAGATTTCTCCTAAAGTGTTGCAGTGAAATAAAAATAATATTGCTCATTATCCCTCATTAGGAGTTAATAAAAATTCGCTCCCTAAGATTTCTTAAATTTTCCCAAAATTTCGGGCAGTCAGATTCAACCGATAATGTTTAATTTGGCTGTGTTCATTTTCAGTCGAACGCAAGCATATTTGGTATCCTTACTAGCCCCAACAATTGAAGTACGATTACGACAGTCGTTGATTCGATCTGCCGAACCTTTGATTGATAATAACTTTTATAAATGTGCTTCAAGCATTCTTTAAACTTTGTGAAACTAAGGGCAGGAAAATCCTTAAGATTTACGAATGGTTCTTATGGTTATTAGAGGATATATCATATCAGTTATTAATTAACTGTGAGATTTTGTTTCTATTGCTAATGTTAAATATTCATCTTTTGTTACTTTCAGTATCAGAGGATTTATCCTATTTTGCTTCTTCCTTCAGGCGGAAGCAGTACCTTGATGGCTATCATCTGTCAGTAAGCGAGTTTATCACTGATAATGTTAAGAATTATGTAATATTAGTCAGACATCTTGCACATTCTGTGTTCAATAAATATCAGTTTATCGATAACATGAATCTGTTTCACTCCTCATTTTTTCATTATCCAAAGATACACCGGCTTAACTTTTCGCCTTTTCTCTCAGCTAAACAATCTTATTTAATTTTTTATTTCCTCAGAATCTTCTCTACACTACTTAATGAGTTCATCCCAATATCTAGGTCTCGAGCCTCAGCTATTTGAAAATAAAATTAAAACAGAGAATTGCAATAAAAATCACACACTTTATAGAAATGTAAGTGATTTTTAATATAACAATTATTAAGAAAGCAAAAGCTAAATGCTAGATTAGTCATACCTGTATAGTAATTCTCGACAATATTTTGTACAGTATTTTGTGTAATTTTTCGAAAATATTCTGTGTAATATTCTGAATTGCTTGTAATTTGTTATCATTAGAAGTTGATAATTAATTAGTTTCGAGAAATGTGGTAATTCTTAAACTAGTCTTCACAACAGTAAGCAAGGAGACCATTTCATGTAACTGGCCTAATTTTTCGAACATTTTTATTCTTCGGACACTATAGTCAAACATCGTGGAATGCTGGCAAAAAAAATTCATTGAAAAATGAGTTGTGGAAAGAGTTTACACCTATAAATTAGTAAATTGTCACATCATTTTACCTCAATTTTCTGGTAAATTTTCACTTTTTTATCTTGGTCATTAGAGTTAGGTTATACAATCGACAAAATTGTGGTAATACTCAATAGGAATCATCGATAGTGTAGTCTAAAAAATAAATGCTATCGGAAGTTATTGAGAACAAATTCATGCAGAATGTTGCAAAACATTCGAAATGATTTGGTTCATTTGATAAGTTTGTTAAATTCTTTTCAGGAAAGAATACTTGTATTTATTCATTTCTGGAATATTCCATGAAAAATACATTTTATCTGAAAGATTTCATTATATTTCAATATAAGAAGGACTTTATTTCACTGATATCATTTTATGATAATTGAAGGAAAAGAAAAGAATAATGATAGCATTGTCCATTGATAGATCTTTGGACAGTACTCAATTATCTAATCAAAATCTAATAAATTATTGGAAAGATTAAGGATGTGGAACAGAAGGAACTCATCCTTAGCTTTGAGCAATAATACTAATAGGAATAATATTAATAAATGGTAATAATAAGAATAACAAATGATAGCGGTTATAAAGAAAAATGATTATTATAATAATAATGATAAAAGATGAAGACAGCAATGATAATGATAATGATAATGTAATGAGGTTAAATTTTTTGTGAATTAATTCTAGAAAGAGAATCTAAAAATCCATAAAATGTTTCCACCAATTACTCAGCAATAAGCACAAGTCTTTGGGCATTGTTGCTTCATCAGATCTCTGTACAGCGAATTATTGCACAAATAAGCCAAGCTTGGACACTGAGACGGTGCATTGGGTAATGCTTTATCTTGACACGTGCCTGAAATACGTATGAAATGGTTACGTCAAAATGAAATCTCTCGTAAAAATGAAGACTCAATGCTTACTAGGAGTGACATCTTCCGAACACCGACCACACGTTTTCGGACATTGCTTTGTCATCAGTTCGTAGTATAAAGCGTTATTGCATAGATATTGCAATGATGGACATGATGATGGTTGATTGGGCAACGCAAGATCCACGCAGATGCATGAAAAGGTCACGTGTTACGCAATATTACGAAACATTCAACTTCGCAAACAAATTTTCAGTTTCTCATCTGAAGTGTTACATTTGTAAAGGTGAAGTAACACAACACGTATGTTATAGCGTAAATGACGTACTGCAGATATGCAGATATTATATCTGCAGTACGTCATTTTTCTCGTTTAATTTTCCATTTTCCTATTCGAAAAATTAGAGTACAAAGTGTGAATTACATAAATTTTCGTACCTTGTCCTAATTTAACTTGAATTAGACACACTGAATCAATTTAAGTCTTTTACTTAGGATTAATTAGAGAGAGAGAGAGAGAGAGAGAGAGAGGAAAAAAGAGCAGGTGTACCTTTAATTTAAATATTCCGTAAATTTGATAATCAATCACAATGCTCACCGAAAGTGTGACTTACTTTGTTTTTCTGCGACGGAAACTGAAAGAAAAGTTGCAATGAAGAGCATCCAGAACATGACTGAATCTTACTTTAGTGCTAACATGTTATATCAGGAATAACTATTTCCGTAACTCTCATTGTTATATTTGTACATCTGTTATAATCTGTGTTTTCCGATCTGTTGAAATAAAATTTTTCTGTTATTGTCACTCTTATTTTTCTCTGTTTAGTTTAAATTTCGATTTTATGAAGCGAAAAAAAAAAAAATTATATCCAATGAACATTTTCGATAGCTATTCTGGAACTTCGAGCACAAATCGCTTCACGAGAAGAAAGGTTTTTTTTTTTTCTTTATCAGATTTAAAAATTTTTATAACAAATATATGGCATCGATAATGAGCTTGAATTAAAGAGAGTGTATGTTTGAATAAAACTTCTTGCAAACCCAACAAGTGTAATCTTCTCAATACTGAAAGTAATGCGAGTAGCAAATAATGTTCTGCTATTATTTCTCAAAATTCAGCACAATAACCAAATAAATTAAAGAAGAGAACATTTCGAAAAATCCCGGTTAATGTCCAGTTTAAACTAAGTTTCAAAATTTGGTAAAAATGTGAATGCATTACTAATTAGCAAGATTTTTGAAGCATCTGAGTTTCTAATTTGATTTTCGTTAAAAGTCCAAGAGATGCTATGAAAACTATTACAGGTTATCATTATTTAATTATCATTGGCATTTACAGTTATCATTTACAAGTTATCAGTGTTAGAGATATTCAACGACACGAAAACTAAAAAAAAAACATAGTCCAACCCTTCTTCATCTTTGGAATTTCTGTGGTTTCAGAAAGTTTCCGACAAACTATGCAGGATGTAAAACAAGAACAATGTCCAGAATTCATAGAAAAAGTTATGATTTTATTTGGATGAATTACAGTTCACGATAACTTCCGCAGATGATATGCGTATTCAATACAGTTCCGAATTACTGGTGAAATTTAAGGAAAAAAAAAGTTGAATGCAATAATGAAGCTATTTTACAATCTATGAGTAAAACTGCAGTATTGAGTTATCCGGTAAACATCCTACAATATTTTGAAAACTAAATTAAAATTTGAAATTAATTAGTCACTGCGAAGATTTTAAAGTTAAGAATGTGCTGTTTAATGTGGATTTAAAAAAAAAAAAAGATGGATACATGCAAGCTATTAGCGCAAAATAAAATATTGCTATTGAAAATGCATAGTAAGAACTAATGTGAGGATAGAAGGGTCCTCTTTTAATTGGTGGATAAACCAAATAGAAATGAACTATTTGGCTTTTCATTTTCAAGCTAAGATTTTGAGACAAGAAAATGCCCCTTAAATGAGTCAGAGCTAACGAAAATGGTGATTATCACTGATAAAGCTTCATTTCGCTGTCATTATCTTTCATATCATCCAACTCCGTGCGTTAATTGATCTCTTATTATCCAATTAATTAGATGAGAAGCATTTCTCTTCATGAGCTATTCACTTTTACACCGACCCTTCCTTTTATGTTCACTATATGATGTCCACTATCATGTGAATAATGCTGTGAAATTGTTTAAATGGAAAATTTAATTTGCAAATTAATCTGAAAAGTTCTGCCCATATTAATTTGGACAACGATTCGCTTTGTTCTTTATTATAATGCTATGCAGGTAATTTTAATTCGTTTTCAAATTAGTCAAAGAGAGAAAAAAGCTCTAACTATATCGAGTACTAGTGAGTTTCTATATCCCAACGAGATTTTTTCTTTTTTTTTTGTAGACAAATATTACCTTTTTTGAGCGAAATTATCTACTTAAAGTATAGTAAAGATGAATTATTCACGTAAATTAAGCAATCTTCAAAAGAAGAAACTATTATTATGACGTATTGCAAGTAATTTTTTGTTTTTTTCAAGCCTTCTGTTACATAATTCTAATGCGAATGATTGAGCAATAAACGGAGGAAAGCGATGTTTGATACATTTATTGATATATTATCATATCATCACTTAATTAGTCAATGGAAAAAGAAAACTAGAAGCGTTCATCGAATATTTAAGAGAAGAGCAATGAGTGACTAGATCATCAACTTTGAATTTGGGAAAAATACATTGTTTTTCTGTTAAGTATTCACATTCAATGCAAATTACTCATGAACAATTAACTGTTGACTGGATTCTCATTCATCCCACATAATTAACCTCTTTTCATCAAACACTGAAACAACAAAATCCACCTGAATAGAAATATCACATTCTTTTAAGCAGTTGTACACCTTTTAATGTGATACCAACAAACTTGCTTTTAGGATGCAACTTTTAATTCAACAACTATTCATTCATTTATTGATACTTTCTATTAGTATGGCCAACAAAAATTTACTCCCATTTTTCAGCGTTAATTTTGCTGGCAAATCAAGGATGAAATAAAAAATCCTCAACTATTTTTCAGTGAGCAGTTTTTCCAGGATTAATGCTTCAGGCGACTTTTTTTTCTTTCCTTTTCCTTTTTTTGTTACAATCTCGGGAAATTGTTGCTCACTGAATTCCCTATGGATAGGTTTAACTGAAAAAAAAAAAGACCTCAGTGCGGAGCGAAACAGAGCAAGCCAGAGATGTTGGCATTTGAAAGAATCGTTTTTAATATTTGCTTTAAAAAGAAAAACCGTTAAAACTTTTAAAATAATTTCTTTAGTAGGAAAAACTACAAACGGTTCTCCTTTCATATTTTTATTATTTATATGGTTGCTATCATCTGATTAATGATCATCGGTGGGGAGAACGTTAATTATAGAGAAATGGAAAATACTTCTTCAAGGTATCACAAAGGCACACCTCTTAAAAATATGATTTGGGTGATAGCAACAAAACAAGAAGACTCATGCTCAAGGCTTTCAAAGCTTGCTCAGACTCTACTGATTTCGCTACAAATTTGTTGGTAAAAAAAATAATTGAATTAATGAAATGCTAATAATTTTCTAGAAAACCAGTTTTAATTCTTTGCAAAAATTTAAGAAAAAATTAAGCTCAATTTCCAAGGCAGTTTGTAAAAATGAAAATTTCCATAACTGATACAATATTATAATTACTTAAGTTGTCGATTTCTGTTAGCTCAAAATGTTTCACTGAAAAAAAAATCTTTAATTAAAAAACAATTTTTACTTCGCAGTCAGGAAGGCAACGGAAAAGGTTTTTTTTTTTTTTTTCTTTTTCTTTTCCAAAAAGACAAAAGTTTGAATGAACAATGTACCAAAACTGAATAAAGTTAGTATAAAAGTGCCAATTTTAATAAGGATGACATAAATGACTGCATTTAAGCCATTTGAAAATAGAAAAAAACTAATAGGAGAGAAGAAATTTGTGAAATTCGGGAAAAAAAATATTTTGAAAAACCTATAGCAATGGCGGCCTTCTGAGCAATAACAAAGAAAAAAACAAGGTATAAATGAAAATTCCTGAACAAGTGCTCCATCTTGTCTTTCTCCAGTCGACACCGGAATTCCTGGTGTTGACATCTGAAGGAGTGGAACTAACAGTGATAGGAACAGTAGTAGAAGTAACACCATTAACAGTGCTACTAGTCACAATGTTTGCATCAGATTGCAAACGTCGTCGTGCTCGATGTTTTGTCCACCACTGGGAAACGTATCCAACAGGATTAATGGAGGTTTCCTGAACGGCACTATCATGATGATGAGGTACAGCTCCAGCTGAATCTGACGATCGCATGGAAGCACTAGCAATCTTAGTCACATAACTTGACATGGCGATGCCATCCGAGTTAAAGTTACGCAAGCTTTCTCCTGCTCCAGAGGCACTGGCACTCCGACGTATCACCTGATGATCGTCTTCGTCCTTCATTCTGCCGCAAACACGTTGTCGAACCATACAGTGCTGCGCAGATGGGAAGAAATCTTCCTCCTGTAAAATGAAAAAAAAAAAAAAGAAATTTCATGATGTAAGAAGCAGTCGAGAAATGTAGAAACACCAAGTATTAATGACTTACAAGCAATCTCATCAGCATTTCATACGTTTTCTTCACAAACACTGCTTTAATTCGAATGTTAGTAAACTTCCCTTCCTGAATACTGTCTACTGTAAATCCCATTAATCATCGCATCTTTCTAATTTCTACGACTGTCTCTCAGCAGTGTACAACTGCTGCTTCGAATTCTTTGCTATTTGGGACAGATTACCTACCTCAGTATTTGCCAAAAGTGCGCTTGAATAGCTATTGGGACGATTCTGTTCAGCACTACTAGTTGCATCAGTTAGATTTTGGAATTCTTCCAGATCACAAGGATGAAGGCATGCGCATTTGGATGCTATCGATGATTTCTTCTCGGATGCTGTACTTGAACTTGTTGACTTCGATGATTGTGCATCACGAGGAGCACTAACTGGTGGTATGTACAGATCTGTAAACGATACTGTTACTTTACTACCTACATTTATTTAGCAGTTTACGGACTACATGTAGTGCTTAGGAATGGAGATTAGCAGTGTCCAACTTTATTTCTAGAATTGCGATTCTGCATACCTGTCAAATATCTCGGAAATCAAGAAGCATGAGAATCTTACCAGTCAGTAAATGGCAGTTATAAAGTAATTAGAGAGAATGCTAATATTGCACTGTAGAAGAGTCAAAGTTAATAAGAAATTATAACCTCTGCACTGAAAACTTGGATGGCCAGCATAATCAACTACTTTACTGGTAGCAAGATGCGGACAAGCCAACTGAACATAGTAGCACCAATTTAAACATGGCGGAACGGACCACAGATCTAATAAATGTACGACTAACCATTTTCGATACCAAATCTGAAACGAAACAAAACATAAAGAGCCAAATTTTTTTCTTTTCTGAAATTCCGATTCAATTATTAATGAGTTGTCAGGCTTGTTACTTTTTCGAAGAACAATCTCGAGCAGCAATACCAACGATTAATGATAGATGTTTAGGATTTGAAGGAAATTTATGACATCTGAGAAATTTGTCAAGAAACTTGCAGTAACCGAACAAATAAATATGATCAGTTCGTTTTTCGAAATCTTTTTTTTTTTTTTTTTTTTTTCAGAAATAATTCAGCATTCCAAAAGTCCAAAAGTGATTTTACTGCAATTACAGTGAGATAAAGTTAGCAATTTAATTCAATATTCTAAAAATAGTTTAGGCTCTTGCAGACGGATTTTGTCATAGTCAAAGCAGAAGGAACCGCTGGAGAAGTTCAAATTTCGAAAAACAATTAAAACAGAAGTTGCTGTGAGTGCTGCTATCATTTGAGATAATACAGAAGAAAATATACGGAGCAACTAGACATTAATTAATCCTAATCTTCTTAGAACTTCCGAAATCACTTTCAGAATTAGATAGAGCCTTGTCTTAAACCCTGCAAATATTGAGGAATATGCAAATCTTGCATGTGTCAGTTATTGCTAAGCAGTAATCGATTAGTAGCAAAGAATAACTCAATTTAGTCTAGTTTAATTTAGTCTGGCATTTATCATTTTCAGTTTCATTTCTCGCAGATTATCACAGCGTGAGTAAATATATCAGTGATAANCGCAGATTATCACAGCGTGAGTAAATATATCATGCTGATATATCGAAAGGAATTGAGCTAGCAGAAGAAGCTCGGTAGGTACATGTCAAAAATTCCTTCCACAGATCCTCATTAGGATAAGGAGACAGACAGATCAAGCAACTTGTTCAGAAATCCGTTTTGATTCTGATTAAGGGGTGCGAGTATAAACATTCATGAAACTTAATAGTAATGAAAAATTCTCAGTGGCAATTGGACTTAACTGGTAACGAATAAATGATACAGTTTCATCCATAATATAGGGTCAGCATTCTGTTTGACCTTTTCCAGTCTCCCTGATAAGCAAGTAATCATTCAAATCGATTGATCAATTGGAAATAGGAAAAAAAGAGGGAACGGAGAGAGAGTGAGAGGATGAAGGGTGCGCAAATTTGTTTACATAAACTCAATAAGAGAAGCAATTCTGTGGATCAACTTTCTCCGAACTCTGGGAAAATGAAGAAGGTGAGTGCACCAAAATTTAGCCAAAATTCTTCAGCTTGAAATCAGAGAAATCACGCAGTGTTATACGCTAACGTTCACGTACGCTGGGCATCCGAATCCAAAACAAATGAATTCATATTGTGCTGGAAAAGGATAGGGAAAATTTCCAGCACCTCAACGTCTTTTCTTGGAAGGGATAGAACTGCAGAAGTACGTTGGGAGTGCATTAGCATTTGGCTTAGACTAAGAAACAGAACAACGACGATATTTTAGCTGTTATTCGGAAATTTCAAGCAAGCAGAAGATAACTGATATAATCGGATATGAGAGTAAAGCTGCAAAAAAATACATCCGGATTATATCAGCTCTTGACAGAAAAGTCTTTGGAACAGGGAAACACAAGTAATTACTAGCTCCAATTAATGATACATTTTCATTTAAAAATTAACCATATACAGGGCGAATATATTTATACATATATATATAGCTCAGCTTTTACATAAATATGTAAAATAACAAATTCTTTCGCAAAATAAGAGATGAAGACAGGAAAGAGGAAGAGGAAATTAGCTTACGATGTCTGTTCAACCAACAGCAATTCAAACATTTATGTGAGAATTTCTTTCGTTCATTTCTTCTTCAGTGTAAGAGAATAATAATAGTGTTTGAAATATAATTTAAATTGCTTCTCTCAAAAATCTGACCTTTTCATTCCTAAACTAGTAAAACTTGAACTTCAGAAACATTAACCTTGCAGTCAGTACAGGAGCCATTTGGTGAAAAAGGCCTTGTTGCGCTGGCAGTATCAACAGCCAGCATGCAATCAAATCGGTGTAATGTGAGGTTAAATTTTTCGTATGCTTTGTCCACCTCTTTCAAAATGCGATCAACCTGCAAAAACGAAATCATTTAGAACATGTTTACTCTATCCAACACCTGACAAAACATCTAAATAATGCGGAAGAACTTCTTCTGAAGAGGAGAATCAAAGGTGTTGAATTGTTTGGAATGATTGCAAATAGCTAATCGATAGAAAAACCAATCAAAGATCACATGAAAACGATAGGAGGATCGACTTAAGGTAGTAAAAAGATCTTTGCACAAGCCAGAGGCATCTTTACTGAATACTCAAAAGATTGCTGGAAATTGGGACAATCAAAAACAGCATACAAAATCTACTCCAGCCCTCACTTACATAAGTTGAATGAAAAGATTGACTGTATCATTGAGAGTAGATGTAATCTAGAAGAGTGTAGGAACAAGTTTAGAATTTGCCTTTTCATGCAATTAAACTTTTGTTTCTCTCCTAGAATCGGGAAAAAAAAACTTTTAATCGAGAAATTTACATTCAATCAAAGGAATTCTCGGAAACTACACAAGGCTTCCGTAACTTTTTTTTCATACAGGACAGAGAGAATTGTGGGAGAAAAAAAACGATTGAACCTTTTGAAAACAAGAAAGGCACTGTTGAGCACCTGCTGGAGCTAAAATACAGGCCTGTCCTTCCGCATTTGCTCGAAGAAATTTGGCCTGTATTCGAAGATCCGCTTCGCTATTGACAAGTCTCGAGGTGAGACGGAATAACTGTGCAGCCTTGATGTTATTTTCTTCCAAACAGTCACGACTGAAGACGGACAGTTTGCGAAGAAACTGATACCGTTCCCAGGGTGATAGCTTACACAGATCATGGGGTGCAATTGAGGACCACACGTAGCAAACGGAATCCAGTGCCAATCCCAGTTGTACAGAAGTGGAGCGTGAATACCTCAGGAATGGATTCGGACGCGTAGATGTCGAATGGTCAACATTCGTGGCACTGGTGGTGATGGATGTCAGATGCTTCGAGAACTGCTGTAGAAACAGAAGATCCGGAACATCCTCTTGCATATGCTTCATGCCATTCAGATTCAGCAACGATTCACTAACGGTTGCACGTACGCATAATCCCGTTGCTGCAAAACAAGCCAACAGCGAAAAGGCATGCCAGTAAATAAGTAATTTTAAATTTGCATACAAAATGCGCCGGCTTCGTTGCTGATAACGATAACGGTGGATGGGAAGATTCTGAGAACGAATAGATGGTAGAGGTGAGGCAGTGTTGCAATGTTGCGTGGAAATACGCTTGAGGTCACGATATGACTGATAAATGATTCTCTGCTTGCTGTAACAACAATCTTCCTCCTGTTCAGATGTTGATGAACTGTCGACATGAGACCTTGAGATGACTTTCTTCGCAAACAGACATTTACTCGACTGCAAACAGTTTTCAAACTCTTTTACAGCACTGCCTACTTCCGGACTAGATTGCGGACCGCAGCAGCGGAACGTTTGGCTCCAACTTGTCCGTCTTTGCGCCTTCCAACAAGCGACTTTTTGACAGTCCCAGAACTGAGTCTTATCGGCGGCAGAATCGTTTAGCAATTTCGTCCAGCAGATGCAAGTCTCCTTATCATACTGTACTGTACCGTATGACGATGCCACGCAATCAGCTCCAACAGATACTACAGTACCCTCAGGAACTGAAGTTGAAGCAACCTCAACTGCAGTACTGCTTTGTCTTTTTTCTTTCCCGGCATGCATTGTTGTGGCGCGCTTGCGCGCGCCTATACATATTATCGCATTTAAACAATTAGCGACGTGACCGCTGAAGCTGCGGACGCTGATGGAGCTGAGCTGGTAGATTTGGATTGTTGAATGGGGACACGCAACTCCGTAACAGATCTGGAATGATGCTTTCGACGGTCGATGTCGTATTGTTTTCTGCGACAGGTAACGACGTGTAACGTTTTGCTGCGAATTCACTAATTTTGATATGAGCTTATGAAATTTAAGGTAGGAAAATTTAACATAGCACTTCTTCCGCGAATAGTTGCAGATTGTTCAGCGGAATACAAGGAAAGCTCGTGTATCAGTGGTGGAAAATACGTGAGAAGGACAGAAGTGGAAAGGTTAGTGATGCGCTGTTTGTAACGAACCTTGTATGGCTCGAGCTCTGCAGCCAACTAGTGCATGTAAATAATAATGCTTCCCTTCAAGCAGTCCATTTTTGTTACGACCTGAAAAATGAAAAAAAAAAGGTATCGAAATTAAACTTCACAAATTGGTCGTGAAATGCTGCGATGAGCGAAGAAGTCGTTCCTAATGAATAATGTAAGAAAAAAGAAACTGGCCGAATCTAATTTTCATCGGAAGATCATTGAGTTGGTCTGAGCTTAAACAGCAGTATGGGTCTGATTCGAATCACAATTACTCTCGAATCTGTTTGGTTATTAAGCATACTAATCGCTTAGTGCTAAATTAATCATACATTCGCAGATGAACTTTTTGAAATAGGCCTGGAATTCCGGTAGTCAATTTTTTTTCTTTTTTTTTAGTTTCGAAAAAGCTGTCAGAAGCTTAGACCATCTGGCTAAAACTGTGAAAGCAGTGTTTGCTTAAATCTTCTGGGACTATGATGGCCTATCCTGTTTCAGAAACAGATTCCACCTCGCATCGCCGCATAACAAGATAAGCGATATAACGTTTCCAAGCATTTTTAAAAGGACATTATCAAAACTGACATTTTGTTTCAAACAGTAGTTTCAATAATGAAAACTTCGAATATCAATTTATTTCTTTTTCTTTTCGCCCGACAAATGTACACATTTGGAGGCGGAAGCAAATAATCAGACTGATTAAACTGTTCACAAATATATCCGTAGGATCTGCTATGACCGAGAATCACAATCAAGATTTAAGTTGAATTAAAAGGCGCACTAACTTGAAGTGAAAAAAAAAAGTAGTTAATAGAAACAGTGTGCAGAGTGTTGCTTAAAGAATTGTTTCGAAAAAATTGTAACTGAAATGAGATGCGTGAAATTCTGTTCTGTTTCACTTCATATTCACCTCATCATTTCCTTGGTGAGAAGTTTAAAGAAAAGTTGGTTTGCGAAATTCACAAAAATTTCTTCTATCAATTCAATTTTTATTTGCAAATCCTGCTGGCTACTGGTTAGTGAACCAAATTTGGAATCAGAAGCAGAAGCGATTGCTTCTAGAACTAAATTGTGCACTCCTGATAAACTGAGCTAGTCTTATCGAGCATTGTTTAGACAAAAATGCATTTTAGTAAGCAAACAGGAAGCAAAAATTTGCAATAAAATTTAGAAATACCACTCACTAGTGGCAATAATAGTGGAGCCAAAAATGAAATACTTCAAAAATAGTTTGACTCAAGTTGTCACTCATAGGATAGATGAGAAATGTTCGATTCTTCAACGCACTCTTTTTGTTTTTAATACAATTCAATTAAATTTTTATAAAATTTTTTTAGACAATTGAGCTGAAAAATGAATCAATACTTGATGTGCTTTGTAAAGAAGCAAACTTGAAAAGATACTTTCAGACATTTCTAGAGTAATCGTATAATCGATACAAAGTGTATGAAGATGGGAAAGAAAAGTCGATAGGAAGCCTGAGGAGACGAAATTAATAACAAGCTAGAGAAGTGGACATAATGTCCATCTAGTTCATTCATTAAAAGGAGTGAAATTGAAATTAAGAGGGAGTGAAATTCGACTGAAAAGTTGGACGAGCATTCATTCCAGTCTTGGTCCCAAGGCCACTTCTCGTGCTAAATAACGTGAACGACACTTGCACTACCAAGGCACATCTACAATTTGAAAAGAAGCTGGATTGCTACAGGAAACTCAGGTATGAATTTAATTAGGTAATACAGGTAGTCAAGATAGAAGATGATCTTACTGTATTTATTGCTGAATTAAAAAAGCAAAGAAAAAAACTTTTTAAAATGTTGAAAGACAAAAGGGTCCGAAAAATCAATGGGAAAGACTGCGACGACTGAATGGCACTCGGAGAAGGCAGAGGAGAGTTCTCTGAAGATGACGAATGGCCTAGCGGAGAAATGATTACTTTCTGCGTAAGACATGCCTAGGACCCATTTCAGCAGCTTTCCAAATGCCACCAGGCAACTCAAAAAAAAATACTTCCACTTAATAAAATAAGCAAACTTTTGCGTCTGCTTTTATACATAGCAGAAAGAACGAACTTATTCCATCAAGCTAATCAATTTGTCCATCAAATTTGATTCTTTCATGTCAAAGTTCAAAATTCATAGCTAATTAGTAGCCAGGTATGCTTACCTTCGTAAATCCAGCGCTGTGCCATTGAGAGAAAACTGAGGTAGCAGTGCAGGGAATTCCGTAAGTCTTCTCTAATATTCTAGTGGGTATATGAATGGCGATGAAGCAATCTCTCTTTAAATATTCTTAAAAAAAAAAAGAAATATATTCAGATTCTCCGATATAAACAACACTCTAAGTGGTTGGCTAATGGAAGCTAATGAAATATGGAAAATATTCCCATCTTCTAGAAATGAGAGAATTTCGGAATGGAACAGAATTTTCCAGGTAGTATCACCTGTGCTCCTGTATATATACACATATTGTGTGTGTGTGTGTGTCTGTGTGTGTGTGTGTGTGTGTGTGTGTGGGTGGGTGGGTGGGTGGGTGGGTGAATGGGTAGGTGTTTATGTGTTCATGACTGGGCCATAAAGAAGAATGAACTAGTAGGGCCATTCCTTGCTGGTTAAGACTGCAAGATTGCAAAATTATTCATCCTGCAAGGCGGCCGTCATTAACACTTCAGGCAAACTAACAGTTCGGCTTATCCCTCAAATTTATTCCTCGCTGTGATGCCTACTTATGTGACATAATGTACTGACTAGACCACACTATTTATTCTTTTACTTTTTGATCACGTACTAGGCCTTATCTTTGCAAAGTTCGAAAATTTTTAGACCATCAATAACAGAACACATTTGATAACGTACTTTTGCCGGGACGCATCTTGATGGATGAAATCCTCCCGGGGGATTTCATATCGCGGTAACACGCAGTGTGACGTTCCAATCCAAATAATATAGCGATGCAAGACTGAATGCAGAAGGATATAAAAAAATAAAAATAAAAACCTGAAAAACTAGTCCTGATATGATAAGTCGTTGGAGAAAAAAAAAAAAACAAGAAAATGGAACTGCACTATTCTGAATGGCAGAGTTATCTTTATCTAGACAAATATATTTTGTCATAGACTTTCCTGAAGACACATTTTAAAAGTTCAAACTATACAAGTAACAAGTATAAATCATATATTATGGAAACCACTGAATTGAAATCTTTACTAGTACGATATTAAGGTGAACTTCAACTTACACTTCTGTTATTCTCTTCTTATTAGCTTATTCTTCTGAAGTTTTACTGAAACGGGAAAATTAGCAATTTGCTTCAAATACCCGCCAGAAATTTCTCGAACTTTACAAAAGAAACAATTTAGTAGCAGTTACTTAATTGAAATACCTCCTTTAATAATTCTAATTTGTTTAACCTTATCCGACTCATTCTCGGATTTGGTTTTTAACAGCGATGAGTTGGAACGAATTGCTTTATGAAGTTGAAATGATAAAAGCACTCGTAAAGTATGGAAAAGATTAAGGGACGACTGGGCACTTATTAAACTGAAAAATCTGAGCCTAAATTTGACATGGAAAAACCGAACTAAACTAAGAGAAGGCCCGGAAAATATAAATTGGAAGAATATACTGACTTGACCCAACTTAGGTTTGGCTTGTCCAATCCAGTTTGTGGACTACTGAATCCTCGAGTTCTTCCTCTATATAGCAATATTAGTATGGCCTTCAATATTGGAACTGTGTAAGCAGAAGAAGCAATCTGCGTTGGTAAAATGGATTGAGGCGAAAAAGAGGGAATAAACGGGACGCATTTTGTGGACAAAAGATCCCCGGGGTATTCACAAACTTTTATTCAGCCAAATAAATCATAGGTTTGCTGCCCTATCTCTGAACTAGCCTAGCTTGACACAATTGGCCTATTCTGGTTCAAACTTTTCGAGTTCCTCCACCATCAGACATCTACTTGTTTTGGGTAACATTGAAATTTAAAATAATTTAATTTATGTTTGCACGGAGGATCGCATTCAAAATTCCTCGAAAAGATTGAAACTTTTTCTTTTGACTAGTGGACAAGAGGTAATAGATTGATAATGATCACATCCACTGGTACTTCACCGATGCAGTGAACATTAATGGACAATTTTACTTACTGTTTAAAGACAGGCGAATTTAAAATTGCCGAATAAAAAAGAATAAAGTAGGATGTTAGGACAACTAAAATTGATTTGAAGAACCATGGTGACAGCGATTTTGGGTTATTCGCTCCATTAAAAGCATCACTCAAGCCAATATCAATCTCTTAATTTATCATTTTAAATTGTTCAGGCAAATTCTTACAGAAATTAAAGAAGTAGCTAAACATTGAAAATGATATACGAGCAGATTTACAAGTGTTTATAGTTAAATTAGGTTCTAAAACTATTCCAATCTCTCAGAATTAACGTTACTGGCAATTATGTCATTCAAATCGTCGGTCGAAAAATAGAAGTATTTGTTAAAATAAAATTAAAAAAAAAAAAATCATCTGCAACCAAAACGGAGAAAAGTGTACCAAGTAACGAGACAGCAAGCGACTTTGAAAGTTTTGGATGTAAATCAACAGGTGAGTTTGGCTCCTGGAAAATTACTCCAACTGCTACTGAAACATACAATTGAAAATCGATTGTTGGAAGTGTGATAAACTGACAAGTAATGAGACAGTCTTATCAATCTATTTGGTGATAAGCGAGCAAAAAGCAGTGCAACCAGGTGATGCATAACTGACTTCTCTTGCAAAATAAACACCCTACTCTGCTTTGTGCTTATTTTGTTCTGACTGGTCAAGACTATGTTTTAGTGGAAAAAAGAAATCAATAGGAGCGCCTAGGGAGAATTTTGAAATTAATGTTTTTACGGAAGCAAATTCATTTGAAACCAAACGAATTTCATAATAGATTTGATTAAATACTAACATTCGATGATAGCACAGACTGAGTCAGGAATGGTATTGGTCAGTGGAAAATTGAACAAACTTTAGTCTTGCCTCTTCACTTGCACCTTATTGTGTGGAAAACTGAATGAGATTTACAAACTACCGGAAATAATCTCTCCCATTCAACTAAGTCAATTTTCGTGCCGAGAAGATAACGGGAAGAGTGTAATAGAAGGAATTGGAAGGAAGTTTAAGATCCCAATTGCAAAACTTCTTTCATTTCATAGACTGTTAATGGGCCAAATTCAGTCTTAGAAAGGTGGCTTAAGCTGCTTATCTTAAGCAATTCAAACTGTGTTCTAGAAAGCAAATGAACTCATTAATTTCTTAAGATTCCTAGGAGATAAATGAAATAAGAGGTGGAAGAAAGTGAAATTGAAAATCCCTCAAAACCCGCTCTTTAATATTGCATAAAATCTCAACTGCACAACACTGAGAAATGAAACTCATTGCAAATAAGTTTTCAATTTATCTTCAATTTAATGATAAGTAGTTAGTATAAATAAAACTGCAAATGGTTATCTTCTTCTTGGAATAATACTGGAGATGCATATCAAAATTTAAACGGACAGAATGATTTCCTGTAATTGCTGAAGTTTTCTGATGCAAAGGCTTGCTTGTTGATAAAATAAATGATAATAAAATGAAACAATCAATGAATGATAATAATGAAATTAGTGTGAAATAAATTTTGGAATTTTAAGAATTCTTCTGAAGACCAAATGCTCTTTTTTCTAAATTTGTAAAGTACTGCAGCAAATTTCACCGCTTCATGAGGTCATGAGTGTAGGAAAATCATTCAAGATGCATTTCCTTGAATTCGGTGACATATGACAAAATAATTGCAATTTTTGGGGTAAATAATTATGGAATGCCCAGGGGGGAGGTACACAAATTGAGTTTTGTTCTCCTATAGTAGTACTCTTCATTGAGTAACATCAAAAAAAGAATGGTACCTTCTGCTTATAAATTACGTGGTTTACTTATTAGTTAATGAAGCAAAACAGTAGCAATATATATTGTCGAAAATCGAATTTTAAAATGCTTATATGACAATCCATTTCAATATTTAGAATTTTAAAACTTGACAAACTTATTTCCCCTTAAGTTCTTTATTATTAATGAAGTAATGATTGGCTCACAGTAAGCAAGGAAAATAAGCGAACGAAATTAGCGAATAAAGAAAACTTTTTAAGTTACAAAGAAAATATATTTTCATCGTTATAAGTGGAAGGAAGTAATTCTTGGCCACATTAGATTGGCTAAAAAATTGCATTTTTTTTTTTCTTTTTTTGGCCGAAAAATGGATTGTAAATAAGTCAAAAGCCGAGACAGTGAGGACTGATAAAAAGCGGCCGGATGAAAGAGTTGTTTCTGGTCGATGTTTGAGCCAAGCTTCAACCAGTCTCTTCTCTCCTCATCCCCTTCTTCAGCCACAAAAAAGAAGTAACAAGCATGCAGCGATAGTTTAAGTGGAAATGGATGAATATATTTTCAACGAACGACAAAAAATAAAACACATTAGCATATGGGTCTGTCTGAGGTGGCAAAGGGCAAAAGAGGCTTATGAGGCTAAAATTCGAAACTAGCTTTCGCATAACCTTACTGATACTCTAACATTCATCTTGTCTACGGTATATTATCAAATACGGTATCACACATTCGCGTACGATACTTGTACCACCGCTACTGTATCACCATATATCGTACCGTCAATGTGTCAAATATAAAGATAGGTCGGAAAAACGCACTAGGCATGAGCTTTGCATTTAATACATGTTTATAAGTGATAAGTATTCATGTACGAAGCAATATTTATGGATATTACTTACATACATAATTTATTAGTAGTGGAAGGGACTTAAACACCATTAGTTCAAGGCACTTAGACATATCTAAGAAGCATTCTGCCCCATCGCTTCTTCTCTCAAGCGTTATCTTCGAAATATGTCATTTCAGATAGTAACTCTTTCCTATAGTTGTACACCTATTTTTAAATCAAAAAAAGAGATTTGCAAATATAAGATGAAGTCATAAAATTGCAAAAAGCATTGATCAAGCAGCAAGCTTATGATTTTTCAAAAAAAAAAAGGAGTACTTGAGGCAGATACAAAGTTTGATTTAAAATAAACACATGTTTAGTACAAATAATATAGAAACCCAAGTTAGACAAGCAAAGCATCGTGATGACACTATCTTAAGTATATAGATTCGATCTCATGATTAATGATAAATAGTACAGTTCTGAAGATGCAGTCAGTAGTTCCGGTGATTTTGCTTTCGATGAAGATGCAGATTGTTCTTATGAAAGTCGATAAGTTACTAAGCACTTTAAAATAACTAGCTTAGAAAGATGGAAGAACTTTGAGGAAAAGTAAAATAATGGTATATCTCGGAAGGCAGAAATAGTGATAAATAATTGCAAAGAATAGTGGGGTATATCCGGAATTCAAAGACCCACTTAAGAGATTCAGGTATTTACCTTCAGGGATTCAGATACTCACCTTCAGGGAGTCAGCGCAATTCAGCCAACATCGTTTTTAGAAGTCAGCAAGCATCAGAATGCTTTCTCCTGGAAAATATGTGTGTGTGTGTGTGTGTGTGTGTATGTATGTGTGTATGTAGTGTATGTACACACATACACATGTATATTATATGTATTATAAAGTGTAGTGAGAAGGGTCGGACTAGGAGAGATTAGACGTAGACCTATTTAGCATGCAAGCATGCAAACGTGTGCCTGCTAACATGCAGTTGATTCCCTAATTCTCTCGCAGTTGGGAAAGCAGTGTGACATGCAGTCTGCATGCTTGTCTTCATAGTGATAGTGAGAGTAGTTCGAGCCAGAGCCTGATCTCTTAACACTCTCGACCCTAGATAACAACTTTTGTTCGCTCTCCTCGTCTCTTCTCTTCGCTTCTGCCATCGTTAAACAGCTCCATTTCTAGGAGACTTGAGACTTGAGTTCAGTCTAGTATTTTTCGGGAAAATAAGCTTTTCTGCATAACATTCCCGACTGCAGAATGTTTGTCAAGAATTGTGAGAAGGCTGTCATCAGACAGTCTCTTTCATTCTGACACAATTCATTCTCGAAGAGAGACACACAGAGAGAACAAATGGTCCTGATGAGGCTAAGTAATGTTTTATTCGCGAATAAAGCCATTGTCATCTTGGATGCCTCTTCCTCTCCTGGAAACAGCTGAAGATGAAGTAATCAACTAAGCTTATCTCTCTCGTAACTCCCGGGACCTTTCATGGCATTGCAGCTACTAACAGATGTCGTTTAGTTTGAGTTGCTGCTGATTAGTAAAAATTACTAAATTTTTTGAAAAATCGTTAACGTTAATGAATTAGCAGCACTTCGTTTATCTGAATAAGCTCTCAGCAGTCAGCTGCTTATTTATCACTGAATTTTTTACCATAAAAGCATAAATTAATCAGGAAATAATCAATATCCTTGCTAATGTAATTGTAAATCAAGAAAAAATATTACATTAGCAAATCTTTAGTCGAAATTTCATGCCTGGAACAATTTTAAATAATTTTTAATTATTGATTAATTACATTAATGTGCATCACGGAAGGTGGATGCATTTTGTGTTCTGGTTAATAATTGAAATTATCATAAATATATCTAATAGTGTGATAAAACTTCTGAGCCTAAAGATAAAAGCCATTCGAGGATCTTTGCTTCATTTATCAAAACCAAAACCAAACAAATTGGACAAAAAAAAAAGAAAATAGTGTTTGTTATTCGAAAATTATTCCTACTGATGCTAAACAGTTCTGTTAGAAATTAATTAAATGGCAAATTTAATTAAGCTAAGAAGGACTGAAAACGGTACGTTAAGGATGAGATGAGTGAATGAATAGGAAGCAAGTAGAGATCTCATAGATTAGTTAAAATTAGATTGGACAGATGCTTGCTCAAATTCATATCACTGTAATGATACGGAAGACCACTCGAAGTATTACTGCAGCATACTGCAACTGCAAATGTAATGTATATACCTATACTGACTTGTTCATATTCTTTCTCATATTCTTTGGATTTTTGAGACATATGGTGCAGGGAAAAAAGTTCAGAAAATGTCAAGTTTAGTTTAGATAATTCAGGAATGCTTTGAAAGTGACGCTGAAATTGCTGAAAGGAATGCTAGGGGAAGAGTAGCAGAATATGTTGTGAGCTTTAGTTGTTTCAAAAAATTGAATTTTCGTGTTTAATTCATTTCATCATTATCATGATGAGAGCCACTAAGTGACGAAGTAATTCAAGAGAAGCTTAATCATAGTATCAGCAATTTTAAATTATAACATCGTGGAAAAACAACTGAACAAGGCCAACTTGGAAAGCTCCGGTAGCCGATATGTGAAATCAGAAAGACTGAACAGTTTTTTAAACTGTGGGAACATTCAATGCAGTGATTTGCTGGCTAGATTCATGTGTTTTTTCTTTTTTTTTTTTTGATTGCATCGTGAACTCCACGCTTTCGTCAATCAGACTTAGAATGATTGCGACTTATAACAGTGAGAATTAATCAAAATCGATTAATCGGACGGCGAAACTTCTGATGATTGTTGGATAAAATATGTTGGGTATATAGCAGCAGGTGAGTATTTAGTTTATCAGAAAATCCAAGTTTCGTTTCTTATCTTTACATCTCCGGACCTTTTCGGACGATTTCTTCTTGTCGAGAAACTAATTGGAAATGCTGAAATCGGTTAGGAATAGAAACTTGAAAAAAAAGCATTAATCATAAGTTACTGACAAGAAGAGCATGAACTTGCTGAAAAGGCCCATTTAAATGTTAATTCCATGGTTAGCTTGCGGTTGTGTCAATCAAAAACAAACTTTTCAAGATCAAAAAAATCAAAAACAAACTTATTATTGAGATCGTCTTACAAAATTTACCGAGGTAATCATAATTAAAATACAGAAGTCCTCATGTAATCTTAGCTACCTTTTTTTTAAAAGAAATACTGAACATTATGCTCTACGACTCAAGACATGATTTTGTTCTAATTCATTTCACTCAATCCAAATAATATTAACATGTATACCACGTCTTCACAATTGCTTTGAAAACAACTTAAGAGTAATTCTTATGCATTTTAGATTAGCCATACTACATAACGCATCGGACATTGAGTGTAATAGATCACCAACTTCACTTGTTCAGTACTACTAAAATGTTTAAAAAAAAAATTGTAGAATTTAAGACCTTCAAAGTTTTTATGACATAACTTGGAAGTAGGACAAATAGAATTGGTGGTTAGCTGAAGTAAGCAGAAAAGTACAGCAAAGTGGTGTGCAGGTGAAAATGGTACCATTCTCTGCCTCCAACACGGAACTTTCAACTCATATGAAAAGACGAAAATCACTCAACTTGATCACCACTACCTTTTAGTGATTAAAACTCGGTTATTAAAAGATATGGACTTGTTTAGGCTGAAACAACATTCGGTAAAAAGATTCAGCTTATTTCTTCTTCAAAATTCTACAAATTTTATTTCGGTTATAATGTCAAATTTTTATTACACAAACGATTAATTTATGACATACATGACAACAAAATAAATAATCAATGTATATGAAGTATATGAAATTAATGAGATCCTATATCCAATATATATGATGAAATGTGCGGTTCAAATAAGCAAAACATAAAACATTCCTGGAACATGATTACTATACACAAGGATTTGATATAAACAAAATATTCTACGAAAAAAATAATGGAATAACTGAAAGGATGAGATGTCATCTTTTTTTTTCTTAGTTCAGTTCTAATTTGAGAATGTACAAACTAAGATTACAAAACATCTCATATAGAGAAGTTTAAAGTTGAAGGGAAAGCATAAAAAAGATACGGTAGAACCATTTAGCCTTATACTGTTTTTACGCTTTTTTCCATACTAGCATTTTCGACGAAATCTATAAGGTACCTGAAAAATTTCTTCAAATATCAAAAATAATTTCTTCTGAACTTATCAAAGCTTTTGCTGGCAAAAAATGAAAAACTTAAAAAAACTAATGAAAGAGAATTTTAAATATAAAATTACCTGGCTATAGCTATATGCCAGCAAACGATTAACGTGCGTGTCATATTCTTCGCGTCGTCGTTTTTTTCTTTCTTGAAATTCTTTTGTTTTATAAATTCGTCTGCAAAAATATTCCGAAAAGTACTACATTGTAAGTTTTTACATATGCCGTTCTACAAAAAGCACTATCTTAACCTAATAGTTTCATGCTTCATTGTCTGGGGTGAAAATGCATAAATTTGTCGATCCATTAAACTTAGGACTCGGAGAGCATCTCGATTTACTGCCTGTCCAGCAAGTAATTGCTTTGCAACTTTACGTTTTGCAGCTGCCAGTTCTCTACGACGCGCTGATGCTTCTTGAATACGAATTTGACGTTCATTACTTCGTCTTATAAATGCTTCTTTTCGTTTCTGCTGTACATGCTGGAAAATGTATGATTAAGCATTTTTCTTTTATTAAAGAAAAAATATTTAAAAATTTATTTATTTAGAAGTTTCATCTAAAAACCGAGAAATTATGTACAGTACTGGGATACAAGTATTTAATCACTGTATTTCAAAAACAGTTGGCAAACTACCAAGAACTCGGACTTTAACTTAAATAAAATAGTCTTAAATAAAATTTTTTCTTCAACAAAAAATTTTATTCTGAACGATCCCTTGAGAAAACAACTTACATTAAGTGGAGGAAGTACTGGCGACTTCGTTTGTCCATTTTTGTCAATAAATAACCAAAATCGACTGAGTTGTGTCGACTCTGGCTTCTCGAGATTATTCTCCGCTAGTCTAGTAACCGAAAGGGATTTTGTATTGTTTCTTTTATTGTTTAATGAATCAGAAGGATGTTCATTCGATTTCACAGACTAAAGAAAAAAAAGCTTTATTTTAACAACTAGAAGCTGCTCAATTTGATATATGATACTAAAGTTAATGGATTTTGTAGAATGTTGAATGTCGCTAGCAAAAATAAAAAACGCAAAATAGAGCAGAATAAACAGGAATGGAATAAAAATCGAACTGATCAGTGGGTAAAAGCCAAAATTATGAAGGCGACCTTGTCGGTATTTCAAAAAAAAAAAGAGCAAGTTCGTGACTGCATAAAATGGAAAAAATAAAAAAAAATGATCTTGATAAATGGTGGGAAATCGTTTTGTCACCATGTACAACAGATTTTAAATCCTGTGTAATACGAACCGAACTAGTTGTCGACCGAGTGACACTTTCAACAGCAGATATGCGGTTTTGGTATTTTTTGATATTGTTCATAACTAATAAAGCAATACGATCTTCGTGGGAAGAGTCGATGAAAGGAGGATCACCGTAGTTTTCCAGCAAGTCCTGGAAAATCAGTTAGTGTGACCTTTAAGATCAAGTCGAAAATAATGGTAATGAAAGAAAACCCACAAAATGAGTTCACTTTTCCCAATAATGCTGAGACAAACCGTGTTTGTTCTGTCGACAGTTGACAAATCATAATCCAAATTAGAGCGGTGTGACCTAAATGTACTCGTAATGATGGGATCTGATTACATAAATAGACAAAGTAACTATAAGGAACTATTTAACTTTTTAACTATTAAAAACTAGGCTTCTGAGAAATAGAACTGAAACACATTACAAACAATAACATGAATATCCAATTATATTGATAAGAGACAATACTTAGTAATTAACAAGAGATGTCACTTACTCAATTCTACTTCGTGATAAATTTCTCGTGTATTTCTTGACTTATCGGGGATTACATCAATATTAAAATATGAATTCGAGAATTAAATCAGTATTAAAATATTGTCTACGAATTTTTAATAGTCTCAACATACAATGAAAATGATACCTCTCTTTTTCTCTCATTTCTGCCACTTTTTTGCCCAGAAAAGCAGCAAGCCGTGCTTCAGCTGCAATTCGTCGTTTTCGTTCTGTTAGTGCTTTCCGTTGCTCAGCCAAGTAAAGCTCTCGCAGCTGACGGTTATCCGCCATCAAACGTGTAACCAAATTAGTTTCTTCAGTAAGCAGTGGGATTTCTGGTTGTATTGCAGCAACTGAATGTTTATCTATTCGATAACTAGCAGTTGACATTCCGATGTTATCATGCAGACCTCTAAATAATAGTGGAATCACGTATCTGAGAAGACATCTGATTACGTAACACACGTGCGTATAGAAGTAGAAACAGATTTACTCTTCCAGAAAAACAATTGCGACAAGAGCAGTAGACAATGTTGTTGTGGATAGGAGTGTGAAAGAGGAGAGATTCGAGAATATCGAGAATGGCGCTTGTTAACAGTCTTTTTAAAAGACAGTGAAGGAGATTGTGCTGGAAAATTAGAAAACAGCGCTCAACAGTAATGCAGAGATCCTGAGCACTCCCAGCCTCGCCCTTGAATTGGAAAAGGAAGTCTAGGCTGTTTCGTAAACTGTTGGGCATGTATCAGTTCAGTGGGTATTTGCTAGTGCAGTGCTACTTTAAGTAAGAAAAGAAGTGGTTGGATTCCTTGGACAGTTATGTTTTAAATTGAGTCTACTCTAACACTTGGATTTCAACGTTAACATGTGAAACAATAATCTAGCCTGAAAGTAGGACTCGCTACTTTGTCCTTCACGTTTCCAGCACGTGCTTATTTTTCTGTCATTATCCTTCACAGCACCTTCTTAAGTTCTTCTTCTTCGATCTCAGTAAGACATTCTGTCGCTATAGCATCTACATAGTGTGGATTATGAAATTGACCTTAAATGAAGGAAAACTACTACTTGAAGAGTAAGAACGTATCGTCTGTACGTGAATCACACAATATTCCTTATGTGGTCTAGATCTAAATCGTTAGCAAATGAGTGTTATGTAAGTTCAGATTTTTGAATGAATACTTTGCAGGCTCATTTCTTACATGTCTGTTGATGATGGCGCGGAAATGTATGAGCAAAAGGAAGAAAAGGGTAAGTTCTATCTATTTTCGCATGGTCGCGCAACATTCTGCTGGAATAGTTACTTCCTACTTCTCTGCAATAATCTTTACTAGCTCTAGAGAGGGAAACTTCCTTACTAGACAGAAGTAAAACCTTCTATCAATTTGTGTGAATGTGATTTAAATTACGTGGTATTTCTTTGCAGAAAGTGAAGACGAAATTACGAAGAGCAATGAAGAAACTGAAACTCGACAACAAAAAAGTGCCACGAAGAAAGCACGGCAGTTCGATCTCGAGACAATGTTCAAGGAAGCTAGGGAAGGTGCGCTCATGCGAGCAGCTGAAACGTCTACTGCTGGTAAAGAAAGCGCTGAAGAAACAGCAAACAGTTCCGAACATTTCTATAGAGAGCAGTCCGAATCAAGCGCAAGACCTCACTACGTTTGTTTTTTTTGTCTCATTTATTCGTACGGTTTCGAGAAAGAGTGACTTGAACTGTATGGTTATTATGTACAGATTATGTCGAAATGGTAAGCGAATAGATAGGATATAGAGGGACTTTTATCCTCAAACCATGCTATAGCTACTGAAGAATTTCAGATTTCTTGAAATAATACTGACAAATTTTCTTAATGATGATATAATTAAGTAACAAACTTCCTCTTTTTCTACTCTAGTGCCGAGTAATGATTGAAAATTGTCGTAACTTAATTATGGTTGTGTTTCTTTACATGTTGCTTTTCTATCTTTTCATTCAGTTAACAATATTCGTTTCAAGTCAAGGCTCCAACCGTTTTTTAAGTCGTTGATATTAGTGTTTTTATATTTTTGTTAAAACTACTTCCAGACTTCTGACGAATCAGTTGGCTCTTCACTGTCAGCAAAACTAGCCGAAACATCGTTCAAAGGTATTGTTTATTCAAAAATAAAAGGGAAAAAGCTATATAAAACAAATTTGTTCAAGAGCACTTATAAATTTTGTCTCGGGTCACAAAATATATTTTAAACTATTGTTCTTAGTAGTATTTTATATGTCTGGTTATTGACCCGTGTATTTTTTTAGTTCAGTAAACAGTTCATTATTTTTTCATAAAGAGTATTCAGAAAATGATAATGATTGTGACGAATTTGCTGTTCCTATACCTGAAGGTTTTGTACCAGATTCAAAAATGTTTGCGGAAGAAAAATCAGAGGATGATGAATTCGACGATTTGGGTGATAGAGTAAGCTCGAAGTTTTATACTTTTGACATGCTTTCTTTCTAATTCTTTTACAGTTATTGTTGTCTTTGTTTTCCTTTGTTTCAGATTCCTGTCGTCGATTTAATACCGGCTGCTTCAGAAGCACAGTTACGCCATGGAAAGAAGCCGGTCAGTTCTTTTTTTTACCAGTGTTATTTTCTGGTTGGTTATACTATTCTATTTAGGGATAACTGAGTAACAATTTATTGTCACGCTTCTCTTACTTTAGGAAAACATTATAGGTCTCAGCATTAGCTTTCGATCAGCAAGGCACGAAATTTGCTAGCGGTGGTTATGATTATATCCTGAATTTATTTGAATTTCAAAAAATGGATTTGAGCATGAGGTCTTCACGTGAACTTGTACCGTGCGAAAGGTTGATTTTATTTTCCTTAGGGCATCTCTTTTTTACAATTCTACTTTATATTTGTTTTTCTCCTTTTTGCTTCATTCCGTGTTTAATTTTGGAATTTAACTTTTTCTTTTTTTAAGTTTCACTATATTTTCAGTTACGTCATCAACGGATTAGCCTTTAGCTCGAACGGTGAACGGTTGTTAGTTGCTAGCGGCCATGCACAAATTCGTATCCTTGATCGACACGGTAAACAATGGGCAGAAACTGTCCGTGGTAGGTTAAAATAGACTTCTTTAAAGCACTTCTGAATGATTAAATTATTTTTAAGAGCTTCTATTGGTGTCTATAATGATAAGTTCTATAGGTGATCAGTACTTGGTTGATTTGTCTAATACCAAAGGCCATACAGGGTCTGTCAATGCCTGTTGCTGGCATCCAGTTGTTAAAACAGAATTTTTATCTTGCGCTGATGATGGGTAAGTTTTTCTCATTAAAAGCAGAAGTAATCTATGTAATTCTTTGTCCTTATTACTTTCATTTTTTTTTCCAAATTTTAATCATATTGTGTTCATGGTTGCTTAATTCCTCCTTTTTTGAGTGGGAAGCCATGAAAGTTAAGGAAAAAGGAGTTTAAAATATTATTCTTTTGTTTACACCAGATTTTATATTCTAAAACTCTTCCGGAAAATTCATATAAATATCAAGTGTTTAGGGAAAGTTGGGAGAAATATTGTATACTAACTTAGTTATAAAAGTCAGTCATAAATAATACTAGAAATTTTTTGACAAGTGTTAGGTACTTATATTGGTCAAAATAGATCAGGTACAGCTAGGTATTTATCCCTTTATCCTTAATTGATCTTATTACGTCCGATTGTTCTGGTTAAATTCGGGGTGTTTTGAAGTTGCTTGCATGAATTTACGAGTGAGAGCATAAGGTTTTTTTTTGCAGAACATTAAGGATTTGGTCTACAGATGATTATAAAGAAATTACGCACTGTATTAATAAGCAGCGTAAAGTAATTAAAACGAAAAATGCTATTGGGAAAAGAGCTATACCGACGACGTGTTGTTATTCTCGAGACGGCAAGTATGTTGCAGCTGGATGTAATGATGGATCCATACAAATATGGAAACATGGAAACCTTTATGTCAGCTTTAAAAGTTCAAAAAAAAAGAAATAAAAAACAGAACACTGATTTAAAAGTTTGACTCACTTTTTAAGCTTAGATGAAATATATTGGTAGCTGTGTTCTTAGTCATTTTAAATTGTTATTTGCAGGTTAATACGGCATATTTAAACAGAACTGCTCATACTGCGCCCGTCACCTCACTGCAGTTCTCCCGAGATAGCAAACAAATCCTTTCGAGATCACGTAAAATATTCGCAGTTGTTTTTGCAACTAATGTTTAAAAAATGATTCTTTCTGGAATATTCTAAAATAAAGAAATGTTTTGCAGTTGATGGCACGTTAAAATTATGGAAACTCGAAACATTTAAAAAACCTTGCCATGTGGTGGAGAATTTAAAAAATGAATTTATAAGGTATTTTGAAGAATTCTTTTCCGATTATTTGACTACATTCTTGTTATACTAGAACACTTCAATAATTTATGAAATAATTGTACAATGCAGCTACAAGTTAATGTTGTTTTAGTTTGATTTTCAAATAAAAGTACTAATATGACGTTGTTATACGAAATTTTTTGCAGCACAGACTGTGGTTTTTCTCCTCACGGTGAAATGGTATATACAGGCACTTCTTTTGATGATGAAAGTGAATCGGAGGGGACACTTGCTTTCTTTGATTCGACATCCTTTGATCTTGTTTATCAGATCAAGTACTCTAAATTAGTTAGTTTTTTTATCAGTGCGGAATGTAAAGTCAATCTTGTTGCTATAACATTGAAAATCCCTAGTTTTCAGAGTTGTGTAAGGATTTCTTGGCATCCTAAAATCAACCAGATCCTTGTTGGCTTGAGTGATGGTTCACTTCGATTATATTATGATCCCATAAACAGTTTAAGAGGTGCCCTACTTTGTGTTTCAAGGCCACTGAGAAGGACTCGTCAGCAAGAAGTAATCCGCGAGGAATTAGTGCTGTCACGTATGTTTCTTTTTTTTTTATGAATAAGTTGCGACAAAATAACTAATCATAAGCTAATTGAAATTTTCAGCACTAACCTTGGAAATGTTTCAACCGAGAGGGGAGGAAGGTGAAGAGAAAGAGGTTACAACTTGGCGGCTGAAGAAGTATTTACGCATGATGGATAACAAGTTACGCCCCGATTTTCGAAAGCCTGCTGATATGCCAATGAGTGGACCAAGTTAGTTGAGTTGTTGCTAAGTGGACGGGGTTGTTTAGTTTTTCATTCTAATAGTTCGTTACTAAACTATCTTTTTTGTTTTTTAATATATAAACTAATGACTTTTTTAGCCATAGTCAATTAGTGGAGGACTTCTACTTCTCAAATTTTGTTTTTAGGTTCCGGTGGTCGAGTAGCAGCTTCTGGTGGAACATTACATTCATATATCGCTAAACAAGTAGGTACAAAAAGGAATCGCGATTTCCTGGCGGACACTGATGTGCGCGCTTCTATTTTACGTCATGCTGAAGAGGTTTGCTATTTGTTGTTCAGTATATTTTTAGTGCTTATATATATAAAATTACGTTCTCTTTATTATATTTTTTGGCTCCTACCTTCCTGATGTTCACTAAGGCTTTTATTTAAAAACAATTGCTAACAAAAATGAAAACAATTTCTGGAAAGTGGACACGTATTAATAGCTTTCTTATCATTACAGGCAGAAAAAAATCCATATTATGTCACGAAGGCATATCTTAAAAATCAGCCAGTTACAATTTTTCAAGAAAAAACAACTGCACCAGAGGAAGACGAAGAAGCTGATGCAGAGCTAGAGCCGCTGTATAAGATCTCGAAGAAGTAGCTGAAAATTATGTGCTTTATATTTGTCATGACGTTTTGGTAAAAATGTTCTTAAAAAGCTCTTTTTCTTTTGAAAAAAATAAAACTATATATTGTTTTCAAATTTCTTTGTTAAAAATATCGGGTTTTTCAGTTCCTGATAATATATTTGATTTATTTTTTGTGCTTTATTGAATAGTTTGAATGAAGTGAAATTTAATGATTCCAGTAGAGTTCGGAATAAAAGTAGGCTTATATGCGGATAGAGTCCATTTTAAGACTTTAAATTTCAAAATGCTTGATTCCTATAAGGAATATCAAGTAAAAATTTAATATAGGTGCTTTAAGTTACAATTTGTCAGATTGGAAAAGTAATCCTTGACTTTAATATTTCAATTGGGAAAAAGGAGAGCTTTAATGTTAGGTTGCCAGACAACAAGTGTTCGGGTATTTACATCCTATCCACATTCTCACTACATAGAATTCAGTTTGGATTTCAGTTAATTACGAAGCGAAGATTGCATTGGTATGTGTTGAAGTAGAAATTGTGGTTCGAGGCATTTTCTTGATTCTCATTTCCTTCCGGTATTTTGAACTTCAAAGAAGTGCTATGGTTGTGTGGAATATGAGGATGTGAAAGTCGCAATGATTGATTATCAGTTTAAAGAGGAGCTTATAAAAACGCGAGAACGTGTCGAAGATCTTTATTCTTTTGAAGGCTTTAAGGTAATTGTTTTGTTTTATTTCGTTTGGCTAGCGGAACGCTGGGATGCTTATTACTTGCAAGTAAGAATGGAACTTGCGAATTTCTCAGCAGAATTTATTCCATGATTTAATCATCCGTTTTTAGAAAAGGAAGTTTGTTTTGGGGAATTTCTACTTGTTTTGGGCTTCAGGGGTCGCCAAATTATTGAAATCTTTATTGCAGTTAGCGTTTCTTAACATGATAAATGAAGTTTTAGGTCGGGAGAGGAACTTATGGGCATGTATACAAGGCGCAGCCGAGGCATCCGGAACAAATCCCAGAAAATGGAGCCAAGGAGTTTGCTTTAAAACTTATTGAAGGACAAGGTTTTTCGATGTCGGCATGTCGAGAAATAGCACTACTGAGAGAACTTAAGTTAGTGTTTAGTACTGAAACACTATTTGCCCATTGAACAAGAAAACTGTTTTCATGTATGACTATTATGCAGACACCCGAATTTGATCAAATTACAACGAGTGTTTCTGACGACGGATCGAAAAGTATGGTTACTGTTTGATTATGCAGAACACGATTTATGGCATATCATCAAATTTCATCGAGCTGCAAAGCAGAAAAAACAACCAGTACTTGTCCCCAAAGTAAATTATAAATTACCAAGTGCTTGATAACATGTAGGAATAGGATATATATATATATATGTTTGATGATATTGGAAATAAAGCATTCCTCCTTCAAGTCGCTTTTTGCTTTTTATCAAGTATGAATCTTTTCAGGGAATGGTAAAAAGTCTTTTATACCAAATATTGGATGGAATACATTATTTACATTCAAATTGGATTCTGCACAGAGATCTCAAACCTGCAAATATCCTAGTAATGGGTGAAGGTCCTGGTGTGGAACGTGGAAGGTGTGTTTGTGCAGACATCTTTTGTACCAAATGATTATTCTAGAGTTTTATTTTTTGAAATATTTTCAGTGCTTTGTCTTGATGCAATGTGAATTTTAAACAATCTTCAGAGTAAAAATTGGTGATATGGGTTTTGCAAGGATATTTCATAATCCGTTGAAACCATTAGCAGAACTTGATCCGGTCGTGGTAACATTCTGGTACAGAGCGCCGGAACTACTGCTCGGTGCAAAGCATTATACGAAGGTACTTGTAGCTGCGTGATCACTTCTGTACCGACTTGTCTGTTTTTGATTTGAATTTCAAAAGTTTTGCAGTCCGCTCTGAAATTTTTTCAAATTACTTTATTTATTGAAAAGAATGTTCTTATGTTGCTTAAGGCTGCGTTATTGTAGGCTATTGACATTTGGGCTATCGGTTGTATCTTCGCGGAGCTTCTCACCTCGGAGCCTGTTTTTTTTTGTCGTGAAGAAGATATTAAAGCTTCCAGTCCTTACCATCAGGACCAACTAAATCGGATATTTACTGTCATGGGTTATCCATCTGAATCCGATTGGCAGGATTTGAAAAAAATGCCAGAATATCAAAAGCTAACTCAGGATTTCAAAAGAGCGAAGTAAGAGAATACTTTAGAACCCATTTCTCCCTGCATTGGATTAATTTTGTAACTTCGTAATTTGAAAGAAACTCTATCTATGAATTCTTATTCCAGTTATGCCAATTGCACCCTGCAAAGATATATGGATAAACACAAAATTAAGGCCGATACTCGATCATTTTCGTTATTACAACGCTTGCTTACAATGGATCCAATCAAGCGCGTTACTGCACAAGATGCCATGGATGATCCATACTTTAAAGTACCTACATTAAGCTTAACACGTTATGTCACTTTGTACGTAACTACTACTCATCAAAATGTCAAATCCAAATCAATGTCCATATTATTTTATTTTATTACTCGCACCTTCAGTTCAGTTATGGTTATTTGTCATTAATCTCTCTGTTCTTTATAGGAAGATCCACGTCCAACTGCAGATGTTTTTAGTGGTTGTGATATCCCATATCCGAAGCGTGAATTTCTTTCTGATGAAAACGATGATAAAAGTGCTTCGGCATCGAAACCACAACAAGTTCAGCCTCCACAGCAAAGTCAGCAGCAGGTCTTTGTTCTTCTCTGTGGTTGATTTACAGAAACTTTCGAATAATTGAGAACCTTAACAACATATCAGCACTCTATTGCAATTCCCTACACTATTGTATGCATGTAATTTGAAATGCTGAATTTCATTTCTTGTATCAGGATATTACATATTTGTATCCGGAGCGGCTGTTATTAAAGCTTTCCGTAGAAAGGTTCTAGTCAATGTTGCCCCTCTTAAGTTATTCACCTTTTACTTAATGCACTGAGAAAAGTAATATTTGAGACATGAATTACTGATTTGCTGTTCATGAGGAGGTACGGATATGAAAGGATGGAAAGCCACTATATGCACCTTTTAAAGATTAGCTTTTTAATGAGTTATTTTCTAGCCCATTGGAATGCACCCTCAACAATCAGTAATGGAGCCCGCTGCAAAGAAAATGCGCATGCAACAGGGACCTCAAATGCCAGCCACACAGCAGGTTTTTGATTTTCCCTATTTCAGTTTAGAAATTAGGATTAAATTTTTTACTCATATTTTGAAAATTGACTTGAGGTTCAGAAAAAGCGTTTATAGATGGAATCAATAATGAATGCTCCTACAAGTGGATTGTTTGCTACAAGCGGTGCGCAGGATTATCCACCAGTTGGTTCTGGACCAGCAATCACTAACAAAGGGGGAATGCCATTTGAGCAACATAGTCAGCAGCAAATGATGCAGTCACAGCATATAAACAGTGGTATGCAGCAGATTCCCTATGGACATCAGCAGCATCAGGTTATGAATCAGGGTCCGAATATGTATCAGGTGAATTCTTCTTGTTTTAACTCTTTATTAAATTCGGGCATAAAATATGATCAGTTGTGATGAACTATGATATGTAGGCAGTAGAAACTTTTTGAAGTGATCTTCAAATTAAGTTCGGATTTAAAATTTGTTGAGATGAAAGTTTTCCCATTAATCAAAACGGTTACTATCACCTCTTACAAAAATTTTTAGTACCAGAGATTATGGTTCTACTCAGTGAATAAAGTTCTAATTTATTAGATTTGTCATGAGCGCTAAAATCTTTGTATAAAATCCTCTTCCAAAATTAAAGTATCGTCTATTTAAAGTTCTCTATTTTTTTTCCTGGTATTTGCTGACATCATCAAACAGACTAGAAAACTTGCAGTTTGCAAAGTCTGTAAAATATTTATTTATGAAATACTTTAAAAAAAAAGAAATTCTTATAGCAACAGCAAATGGGTATGAACCAGCAGATGAGTGGCCCAACACAGGGACAAATGCCTCAGCGGCCAGTGCAAATGTCGGCACAGTCATCAGTCATGCAGTCTTCCTATCAGCAACAAATGGTACAACCAGGTCTGAGTATTAAATTTTGGACGTGTTTCAAAGTGCTGCTGAAATTCCTTCATAAGTAGGAATACTGTACCATTCTCACCATTCTTTAATAAATACCCTCAACATTGTGGCAGGTGATTGTACAGGGTGCTTAATTATTTCTCAAATTTGACGGGTCAGAAAGCAACTTCGAAAATATTCCAAATAAGAGAATTGTCGACGAGCTGCATTATTTGTCCAGAATTGATATGTTTGTCATTTTAAATTGTTCTTGTCAATAAAGGTATGATGAGCGGTCAACAGATGATGGGCAACGGGAATAGTATGTTAGGGCAGCAAGGCGGTATAACCGGACCTGGACCTATGGGTGGTCCCCAAA
This sequence comes from Setaria digitata, assembly GCA_003640385.1. Classification (NCBI taxonomy): domain Eukaryota; kingdom Metazoa; phylum Nematoda; class Chromadorea; order Rhabditida; family Setariidae; genus Setaria; species Setaria digitata. The sequence continues at coordinate 240,833 of RCAB01000026.1, read as the reverse complement.
ACCAAATAGGACCGCAAGGACCTGGAATCATGCAACAGATGCGTCCTCAGATGTCATATGTGGACCAGAATGGACGCGTAATACAAAGCGGTCAATTTATTTTTTGTCATGATTATCACCTTTTTTTTTTTTTTTTTTTTTTAAACTCATGTGTTTGAGATCACTTGATTATACAGCAAAACTTGGCAGTAAGGTTTAGTTTAGATAACTAAATACAAAAAAAATTTCGTCGAAATCGTCATAATGCTTTTAAAATAGTGCTGAAAAATTGCTGCTTGCTTTATGGATATATCTTGAGCTCGTTAGACTGTCAGAATTTGATAGAGATTCACTTTCCATTTAAATCTCATCATTACATGATTTTATTCATTCCACCTCTCATTTCTTCCAGTTTTGAATTCCTATACATTTTAGGTGGTATAATTATGCAGCCTGGTCAAGAAATGATGCCGCAACAAGGTCCTTATATGATGCAACAGCAGCAGTGGCCCCAAATGCAACCGCGTTATTAATATTTGGGGTAATGATGTTTATTATAAATTCAGATTGCTGATCTATTTTGTGTAATACCTCTAAAATAAGTCCATAGAAAAAGTATTGAATATGTTTTTATGGGGTTTTTTTATATCTTTTTCTGTCATTTGAGAAAATGGTTAAATTCGAAGAAAATCTGTTTAAGAAAAGCTAACTCCAGGATTTAATCATGCCTAACCATTTTGCTGGTTTTATGCAAAGCAAAATTAAAACTTGCCTTATGCTTGCTTTGATCTTATCGAATTAATCAGAATAATCTTACCTGTCTTTCTCATCGCATTTCTGCGTGTTTGTTGCTGGTCCGTCGCTCGATGTATTTATGTGAATTAAATAGTTTGTTTTCTTTTTCCAAGTTTCTAATTCTTTTATTCAATTCTAATCATTGTCGTTCTTTTTCAGTCTTTGTGATAAATTTTAAGATTCTTAAAATGTCTTAATTCATAATATTCATAAGCGTGCAGATGGATAGTGGTGTGCTAGATTTTTATCTATTAACAACCAGAGGATTATGCAATCGTATCGCACGATGTTATACATTTTTTCATGAGCAATTTATTTAAAAAACTACCAGAAGACTGGGTAAAAGAAGGAGGTTGTAGTCGTTAAAGTCCATCTGTACTCATTCCAGTGCAGGATTCATATGTGATAGACATCATGAACTTTCGACTAATATATTAAATGCGGATTACTTCGAAAGTTTTCCGGCCCACTTCAAAAATATAAATTAAATCAAAGTGAGAGTGAAAGAAGTACGGCGAGGTTTTCGTAATTTGGGTCATTGGAATGAGAAATCAAAAGTGAGCAATCAGGGATATTCTGTTTTAGGTCAAACTGTTTATTCTATTTAAGAATAGTTATGCAATTTTGTAACAAATAAAATGATATGTATAGTGTATTGATATGTTTGTCTGCCCTTCCATATGCAAAATTTAGTTCCAAATCTCCCCTGCAGCCCGTCTGATTTTAAAATTTATTTGTTTGTTCTGTGATCACAATTATGGATTGGATAAATTCTCGTGCTATTTCGTGCATCCTTTCTGTCCTAAATTTAAATACAAAAAAAGAAGAGGAGAGAAGACATTTCCATCACTTTCATTCTTAAAGCATTTTCCCCTGCAAATTTTTTAAATCTTTTGCCAGTTTTATGGATGGGAAAGCTTATTGTAATTTTGATAGGCTATTCCCATGCTCCCTTCCAGCGTTTTCCATAAAAGCAGCATTTTAATAAGGTGTTATGTGAGATGATGCCTCTGCGATTTTGAAATAAATGTTTGCTCTTCTGTCAGTTTTTTTTTTTTTATTTTTGATTTTAGAGACGTATAACGAAGAATGTAGAAGGATAGTGATATCAGTCCATATGTTTTTGGAGATTCTAATATGTTTTTACTCGAAAAGTTATTCTCAAATATTTTTTGATGGAATGGAGTAGGCTGAATGAGATTGGATGAACTGACAAGTCTTACCTGTTGCATAACTGTTACTGTTCCAAATTGTGGTTATTTTAAAAAAATATTCTTAAGTTACGATAGATGACGGAGCAGAGTTTCGATAACTTCTAGCACTATACGTTATATGGCTATTTATATATTCTATGATAATAATTTTATTTTATCTTTATAATTTACTGCATGAGACGAGGAAGTCTCAGATTGCATTTTAAGCATTATTTATGAGAAATAAGCAGTTTATGTAGAAAGTTCGAATTTCACGCTTTACCATCACTTTTTAATTTGTTTTATTATTTATGAAGTAAAATAACACAATTTCAGATGGCCAAATTGATGCTTTAAATCATTCCTAAATTTATTAAGAAGTTACAGGTTAACATACACCATTTATAATTTTATAATATGTTTCATTTTATTTATAATATATTTAATTCCTGAAGTTTATTTTTTTAGAAATGATAAAATTGAAATTTTGGACACTTCAAGATTAAGTTTGGGACTACAATTGCTTTTTTTTTTCTATTCGATTTCAGCAGTTTTGGCTTTATAAGTACATATAAAAGTAAACAGTAAAATTTGTTATAAAGTGCATCTGTGAAAAATTATGCAAATATTTGAATTATTCTGCTGGCCATTTCACTTCCCAACTTTATACAGAGTTGCAAATCCACAGTTAATCTTGCTTCCTGGGTTAAAGCTACTCAAGACAATTATCTGAGGAATTGTGTGACTGTCTCTCGAATATCCTGTCTCCGGGAAATGCTGTCCTTCCCTTTTCCTTTTCCTGAAAAAATAAAAATGTAGTGTTAGTCTTCATTCATTTTGGTTTATTCCTAAAAATATCAAAGCAAATGCTTAAATTCATTCGGTATAATTCAGTTTTTTTTTTTTTTTCGAATGAAATAAACTTTCGCACTTTTTCAGGAAAAGAATTATCTTATTGCTGTTAAAGTCATCGACTGCAAGAATTACTTCCGGTAAAATCAATTATTGATTAATAATTTTGATCATGCATGAAGTTTCACTTCCACAGTTAGTTTCGAAATTTAATAGAGAGAATTGTTTGTAGAAGATGAAATCAATTGAAGGAATTATTATTATTATTCGAAATTCCAAGCTGTACAATAGGAAGCAGCTGTGCCAGCAAAATGGCTTATAAAGACGTTGAATTTGAAATGCTTTTATACTTTTATCTCATAGATTTTCATCCCATTCTCTGTCCTATTTTTCTATGAGATTCAATAGCCAATATCATCTTCTTTCAATTGTAAAATTTCACTGCCTCTTATCAGTGAGGCATTAATTAAGGATACCTTTATTTGGAAATTTTCAAATTTAAATTTTATTGGTCAGCATTGAAAAAGATTTGAAAAAAAAAATTGGTCATTTTATTTCTGAATGAGGTTAATAACAAAAATTGTTCTGATTTCAAATTTTTGCAGTGATTCAGAGAATTTTACAGAAATAGCAACAGCTAAAGGCTTAGTTTCTTAAATGAATAGTTTTTTGAAAATTAAATCAGGCAACAAAATAAATTTCGTAAAACGGTGGAAAAGCGTCAGTTTTCAGATAATATAATTAGTAGAAACAGTATAATTTATTTGTAGCAGTTTTACTATTACGGAATAATGACTGCACCATTATCAAAGCAGAATGAAGCAATCGAATTTACAACAATATCAGCAGATTCAATTAGAAATTTAAAGGTTAGTATTCCATTTCCATTTCTGAAGTTAGTCAGAGTGAAAGAATACCAAGTGAGGAAGGATGTACGAAGAAATAAGTTACTTTTATCGCCGGTCTTATTGATATCTTTCCGTTATGCAGCAAGTATAACTGTTGGTTGATCCATCTTCAGAAATGATTTAAAAGTGTCTTAAAATGATAGCAACTGTTGCGTTGCATCATTTGGGCAACTTATCATTAGTTTTTATTGTAGTTAGTTGGCTGGCTGCTTGTGATCGGTAACTTAATTATTCTGCTACTGATTATTATCCTGGAATCACGATTTGCTGATGCAGCGATGAAGTATTCTTTCTTCACTCTTATGTACATCACAGCACTTATCTGTACCATATTTGCACTCAAAGATAGTAATAATATTATGTTGTATCCAATTCTCGTCACCACGGTTCGTTTTTAATCAATTTCTTTTCTTATCAGAGGTAAAAATCTTCCGTATGATGATATCAGCTGATAACATGCTGTGTGACATTGTCTGCATTTTCTTGTAATATATCTACTCTACCGATAGTATACTGGAAATTTGAAGGATCCATCTCTGTTATTTTTACTTATATATTGATAGTTTTAAAAAGGATCAGCTTAGATATCCAGTAATTAAGCTTACTGAATTAATGATTAGCAGAGAAGAAATATGATAACCTCGCAAACTAGGTCGTTAAAGAGCAAAATTTTCTTTCTTTACTAACGTATTTCATTCAGTAGTAAATGTAGATTTTCTGAAATTTTCAGATAGCATTTGTGATAATTTTTTTATCAGCATGGATTTTTGTGTCATTCAGTAAATTGTACTGCTCTAATTACAACAATTCATACCCGCTATTTACTTATCGAGGTTGTTTTTCCCGGATTTTTCTGGAAGAATATAAGCGGAATTTTTATAGAGCAATTAAATAAAATTGTTTTACTATGGAGGTTTTTTTTTTTTTTCAGTAAAATTATTACAATTTTCTTTATACTTTTATCTTGTATTTCTTTATAATCTATCGGCTTCAAATAAATGGGCTAAAAAATCTTTTTCTTTCTTTATAACATATGACATCACTATTCCTCAACTTATCCTTAAATTGCATCACTTACTTAATGCTTTTCCTAAATACTGACATTATTTCCTCCATTCTCCATATACTTTCCAGAAAACTTCCGCATCTCAACAGTGGCTTTCCTTCCTTTGATTTTCTTCCCGGATGTGAAATGCCTAGGAAAAGGAAGAGCCATTTCAGAATGTGAAGTATATTGGGATATTTCACCACTACAATCTACCCTACTACTGTTAGTTACATTCGAAAAGTTCTTCGAATTCATCTTTTTTCGTCGTCTGATGAAAATTTTTGAGTTGCAACAATGCAAGAACATACACTTTTGTGCAACCGAAATCAGCAAAGCTTTCAGCACACGAAATGATACTGACGATGAGGTGAGCCTTTTCAGGAACGAATTTCAATTCTCAAAGTTATTACTAATTGCGAATGCAATGCTTTTATGTAGAGATAAGTCGGTGAAAGGCTATTTTTAGACTTGACAAGTCATTTTTAGACTTGAAAGCAGTGAAACAGAGAACGAGATAAGTTTTAAAGCGCCATCTGAGATTTTTGCAACCGATCCTTGCTGAACAGATTAAATTGAACAGGTTCTTCATTCAGATCGATTAATTCTCTTATAATATTTATTAAAGAAAAAAAAAATAAGAGTGATAAATTTCAGATCATAGTTTACGAACGAGTGACAAAAGAATGTCAAAATGGTCACACTAATTATGCCATCAAGCCAACTCCATATTCAATTAATTCAATTCATATTCCATAAGCTATTAGTTCCATTATTATTTGTATGTGGTTGTTGTGCCTGCTTTTTGAAAATGCTATGACAGGTTTGATTGTAATTGAACTCGACGTACTCTTTGTTGTCATCTGTATAAGATCTTTCTTTTCGATGAAATAATGATAGATTTAACTACCGTTTGGAGTGGAAAAGTTCGCACTTTATTTTCGAAGCTTATTTTAAAAGTACAGGAAAAGTTTATTTCACTTATCAGTTGATATCTTTGTGAGTGTCATATATTTGTGATATTTTCTTTTTCTAATCTCTTCGACTATTTCAGCTTCATCTTCAGCGTTTAGCTTTAATACATTGAGCTTTTTCTTCTCTTTTGATATCCGTTAGGAATTCTTGTTTCTGGAAGATGTTTTCAGTCCAAAAGATGACTGAAAGAAGCGAAGTCATAACTAAGAAGTAAGAGAGAACCATCATGTTGAAGCTGTGAAAAACTGTGATGGAAACTAGACTATTAATTATTTGAGTTTATTGAAAAATGAAACATTACGATAAAATACTTAGTCATCAAATGATAAATTGCACTGTTTTTCAATACTGTAATCAAAACTTGTACTAAATTTTTCACGGGTTAAAGTTTATCCAGCAAGTCTTTCTGCCAGTACGACAATCCATGGTGCTCAACTATGAATCATGAACCGTTTCAACAGTTTCAATGTAAAATCTTGGGTGAAAAATCTAGCCTAAATTGTAATCTAAATCAAATTAATTAAGTAACGAATTCATTGATAGTCATTCACAAGAAAAAGAAAGAAAACAAAAGAATAAACCCTCAGCATACAATAAAATTGTCTAAATAACTAAAACTTGGAAACAACTTATAAATAAAACGAAAATAAAAAACTTACCTCCTCCGGTTGACAACACAATGACCAAAAAAAATAATAATTTGAAATGTGAAAGATAAAAATAAAAAAACAAGTAAATATTCAGAACAGTTTTTTTGTTAACTATGTTATGGTTGAGTGGCTTGTTGTTGTTTACTTTGTTTAGACTGTGAGCCAGACTAGAGTTTTTGTTTTTACCACTAATTTTTCCGGGTTTGGCCTTCGTATTTTTACTTTGGCTTCGCAAAATTACAAACATTCCTGAGTCTCTTCTAGTTGGTTTCTGTTTCTTAATTTAATTAATTTTCAAATTAATTAAAAAAGTGAAATATTTCTTCTTCGCAGCTGATCATCAGTAGTGCTTTTTCCAGTTTTCGTTATTGCTTTTTTTTCTTTTGGATGACATACATATCTATCTTTTGTCTACTGGAAAATAATTGTGAAATTAGATCCGGAAAAAAATATCCTCCTCATACTACTGTATGATTGATTTCCGTTCATATCTGTTTCGAATATATCGAGATTTCGTGAAATTTGAATTGTCCAAATTTTCCTTCATCAGAACGATTAATCGCTTAAACTAAAGTAGTTTCCACTCTTTCACTTGCATTGCACTAGTAAGGAAAGTTTTGAAAGTTTTCGTGCTTCTCAACAGAAACAAGCCAACTGAATTTTAGTCACAGAGGAAGGGAGAAGTTCCTTTTCTTCTTCAGTTCTTGTCCGGCAAATTACTTAAATAGTTTATTGATAATGACATCATGCGAATGTGCAATGCAAACTCACAAATAATACAGTTTTGATAGTTAAAAAATGACTGATTCACAGTCTAAAATCTAGGCTTTTCCGGTTTCTTTTCCTGACAACTGGAAAAGAAAAGTTTTTCAATTGTTCGTCTCCCTACAACAGGCTAACATCTATCTCTCGCACTTCCTCCCTCCCCTATTGTTTCTTTCACTAGGCTAAATTACTACTGTATTAAAAAGCTTTCATTACGTATATGATTGCAACGAAATGAAAAAAAAAAATAGCAAAGAAAAGACAACAAGACTGCTCTAACAAATTTTGACCATATATAGACATTGTATTGATAATGATAAGCGATGAAGTGATTTATCCGATCCATCCATATTCATGTAAATTATAGTGATATGAGTCGTGAGGATAAGTAAATCCGCCATTTAGTCCGTATGGTTGAGGATGATAGTAGCCAATACCGCCGAATGGATCATGAATATGATATGGTTGATAGCCGTATCCACCAGCTGGGAAGCCATTTTTAACTTTGATCTTAAAAAACGGAGTTTTGAAACTGACTGAATGTGGCGAATTACCGAAATACGAGTTGTAACCACCATAAAAACCATAACGTTTCACTCGAACCCTGAAAATCTAAGAAAATTTACGAGCGATTTAAATTAATTGAACATAGCTGTGAGGAATCTTCATAATTCAATGATGGTTATCGATTAAACTGATTAAATTGATTTTTAATTATCGCAAATTATATAAGCAACATTAGCGATTTCTCAAAACTTCTTATGCCGATGTATTAAGTCTAAATTTTAAGATAGAACTGCAATAATCAAGAAAAATTGGTACGATTTTTTCTGCTGTTCACTGACTGCTCGAGAGTTTGAATCGAATAAGGGTATAGCTAAACATACTGCTGCGTAGAGTACAACTGTTATATACAGTTCTTTCAACATTACCTGGAAAGAAAGTCAATTTGACTGATAACATATCTGTTCCCTCCATCTTAACAATCGTCGCAATATGTCTGATGCAAATTTAAAATTGAGTTACAATATGAACTTGTTTAAGTGAGTATGAGAGTTTATTTGATAAAAACTTTTGCGAAGATATCATAAAATGAAGTGATTACTTTGTAACTTTTCTTTTTTTTCGACGAAAAAAATTAAAGTAATGATAGAAAAATATATGAAGTAATGATAGAATAATGATAGAAAATGATAGAAAATGATAGAAAAAAAAAAGGTAATGATAGAAAAATATATGAAACTCAATGTAGATTATTCTCAGAATAATCTACATTGAGTTTCATTTTGCACTGTTGTAATCGGTACAGTAAAAATAAATTTTATGATATTATTTTAAAAAAGAAAGTGTGTAGTAGAAGGAAATGTAACAACGGAGTTCACAAGTGCAAATCAACAAATTTTTTAGTCTAGAAAATTTGCCTACAGTTTCATTAAGTTTCTAGTTTATATTGCTCAATTGAAAGAGTGATATATACAGCAATTGCCGAAATCTATTCGGAGATATGATAGGATAAGCCAAGAGTGAGTCTTCTTGACTGGTGATTCCTAACATTTATTAGTTTCCTGACACACTTCCATAATAACTGATTTTAACGAACTTTTCATTACATTCAGAATTTTCCTTTTGATTTCTGGCCTCATTTTGAAATATTCAGCTTGTTAGTAAAACTTTGAGAGTGGCGGTTAGAATAAGTATTGTAGAGATGTCGGAAAGCAGTTGATGAAACAAGCTTAATTAAAGGTAAAACGCCGAATAAATGAGACGAACTTGAAGTTAAGCATTAATGGCAGATTGTCAGCAATGTCGGAAAAAGCTCACAGCTGGACAAAAATGCAATCAACAAGATTATGAAATTTTCTTTAAAGCGATCTTTTTGCTAGAAGAGAAATAGTTAAAAATGAATATCCTTTTAAGCAGTAAAACTATGGAAAGTTACTTTTAATAAAATTAGTTTTAATCATAGTCATTAATTAAGAAACTAAATAGAAAGAAATCAGACGTACGAATAATGGAACAATTAAATGATATTTACATGCAACTCGCTGATCTTTTTTAACACATTTAAGGACCTTGATTTATTTCAAACAGAAAAAGATATTTTAGCTTTAATGATTATTGAATTTGATATGATTAGAAAAGCCTTGATAACAGGATCTATACTGATGAATCTAAATCCATCCATGCCAACCGAACGGAGAGTGGGATCCATAATAACTATATACAAATGGGGCAAATCCACGAAAGTGTAAAAAGCCAACCCCGTAATAACCAGAATCATAAGGGAACGGAGTGATTTGCAATTTGAAGAAAGGCATCCCAAATTGGTACAATTCCAGTCCTAATTCCACTACCTTTTCACTCGCACTCCGAAACAGGATTATTATATGTGTAAAACAGACTAGGCACATTTGAAATAAGTAGTGGTCTAATTTTGAAACATTTTGAACAAACAATGATTCAGAATTTGTCAAAACAACAAGAATGAAATTCTCCTATGGAATTTTCGAGTTCTAAGACTAAACGAGAGTAATGCGTAGAAGGAGCCTATTTTAAGTAAAAATTTGGAATGCATGTTAAAAATGGAAATGACACGCAGAATTCTTTTAATTAATTCAGAATCACTGTAAAGTGGTGAAGATGAGTTGTAAGCATCGCAATAATAGTGAATATAAATGACATCGCAAGCATTTCTGCAACTCTAATATTCTCCCTTAATTAATGATTAAAAAAGAGCATTTCTATCGTTAATTTTTAATTCTTAATTAATCTTGTCTCATGTTTGGAAGAAAATGTGTTGCAGGATGCAAAGAAATGCGCTTATCACTAATTGAAGGTCAACGTTTCACGTAATTTCACAGGTGTTCCATTCGTGACTGTAAAATGATTGAAAAACTGTCTTCCTCAGAAAATGCTTCTTCTATTCAATTCAGTTTTATTTATTTTTTCTGAATTCAGACTAATTAACAAATTATAAATTCATAAAATAAGATTAAAATCATTGAAATTTGGACAGTGTCACACTTCCTCTTTTTTTTGCTTTGAAATCACGTAACATTTTAATTTAATCTGAATCTCAAGACAGGTGAAAATTTTTTTTTTGTTGTTCTCTCTGAATTTCTTTATACGCATAAACATTTATTTGCCTTACAATTAAATTATAACATTTAATGTTAGAAATGGAAATAAATAATTATTAGAAGGATAAGACTGGTGAATTTTTGAAGTTAAAAAGAGTGAATTTTAAATGAATTAAATGAATTTCTTAATTTTTACATTTTATAGTCGTACAACCCAACTCCCATTTCATTGAACAAAGATTACACCGTTTATCGCTATAATTGTAATGCTGGTGATAATACACAATTATTTGAAAAAAAAAAAAAAAAATGAATTAAGCGTTGAAATTGTTAACTATGCCATCTGTTATTCACTCTATCTGTAATATCATACATACCTTGTGATACTTTTTCTCTCCCCTGCGACAGTTATTTCGTAAGAAACAAAAACCTGAAATTTTCATTTTACAACTTCAAACATATCACCTGAATTCTTTCATATAAAATAATTATGTGATTCACGATTCCAAAATCCTAAAGTAATTATGTCTTTTTGATAACTTTAAATAGATATTGAACTTCTTTTCTTTTTTCTTTTTTTTTTAAAACACACTCAAATACTAAACTACGGTACATTAATGATGTACATATCAGCGTCGAAAAGTGTGCATGGCCTAGAAAATGGACATGCTAGACTAATTAGGTTAGTTTAAAATTTCGAACAGATCGTAGAAAATCATTCACTTTCCTAAACGTTAGCAAGCAACGAAATCAATAACGTTGATCAGAGTGGTTCAGCTGATTGAGTTAGACGAAGTTGTAGCCGAAGCTACCAAAGGTCTTGCACAGAATTAATTCTTTTTCCGGAAGTGGAATTTTTGAGAACTCAAACCTGTACCGTTAGAGCTAAATTCCATACACTTTCAGGGAGAGCATTAAAATTGGCAGACTACCTCATCTCTCTACTAATATTCATATCAATATCTGTGATAATTTATCGCCTGCTATTTTTTGCATCTCGACTCTTTTCTTATTACTTCTTGATAATTAGATCATTATGATTATTGCTCCTGTAGCAAGCAATATGCCGATGAAGTGTCTTGCCATGCGGAATTTGACAATTAACATTTCAGTTCGAGAGCATCGGAAACCTGTTATCACTCACTCAGTTGCTCAAACCGGAAACCTGCTGTGTCTAATCATCTGCTTATCTATGTGTGCTCTTTTAGGTTTCTCCTTTTCTATTTCCCTCTTTTTCTGTACCTCATATTTAGAATGGTTAAATTCAGAGATGGCCTCTTATACCTCTGGTCGATACCAATTAACAGCACTTACTTAGAATTAATTATTCTAAATACTATCATTCTAGATACTATCATGCAAAATTATTATCGATTTCGATATGGAGAACGCAAGAAAAGCTTTTCAGAACAGTAGTTCAAGTAAATGATGCTATATTTTTAGATAATTAACTTCCAATTTAACCAAGTCAGTATATATATATATATATATAGAAAGTTTTCAACAATAATATGGTGCTAAATTTGTTAATAATTGACTTTTCGTTGCACTGAGAAAATTCGCAAAAATTTCGACTAATTAAGTAGTTTAATAACAAACCAAAAAATTTACTCAGCCTGATTCCATTATTCCTTCTGATGACACTCATATCATTGATTATCAATGATTATACTGATTACAGCATAAATGCCCAAATATCTTGGCACTTTTCGCGTTTCCTCTATTTGTTAATGAGTTTTCGTATTCTTGACGAAGAGAAGAAAAAGAGAGAAGAAAATCAAATGTCACATTAAAAAATTTCTGGAAAATTTTAGTTACAAACAAAAATAATTTCGAAATTATTTAAGGCATTTAAAGACATCCTTAAAAGATTCTATTAATATAAATATAAAAATAAAAGAAATAAATAAGCACAAAACAAATACTCATCTTATTTGCAAAGAATACCTCCAAAATGAATGACAGCTAAAATTAAAATATAAAATTAAGTAAAGATTGACTAAGTTATTTTTAAATTTCTAATATTACTACAATTAGCTGGAATAAGCTTATCCTAGTGCATAAGCGAACAAATGCATGGTTTTAATTACAAATAAGCAAAACTGAGAGACTACTGTTTAAAATGCATGAATTCGATTTCAATTTACGCTAATCCATTGTCATGCTGAAAAGTTTGTCGATGTGCTGTTTCTTCCGGATGTTTACTTCTCTGCTTGTCCAAACATCTCACCTGAATTTGCAGTGACAGCCCGACTCACTCTGTCACAAAAGTTTCCATATCCAAAGGTAATAAATCCTGAAATTATTAGGAACTCATTCATTGTTACTGCGTGAGATGGTAGGAGGTGGTGTTCTGCCACGTGATTCTCCGTCACTGGGATTCGCTCTCGGAAGTGCGCTTCAGTCGATCGGTGGTCGCATCGAGTCGGAAGTGGCTCAAACGTCGCATTCTACGGTTTATCGAGTCAATTCAAGCCTGTTTGTAATACTGATTACCAGATTATTTTATTATTCGGTACCAGATCTATTCGTTACATGTTGGGGATCTGAATCTCCTGAAATCCTGACTTGGTGTTAGGATAGAAAATCAGGCTTAATTGATCCAGTGTTAGTTTGCTTAACAAATTGATCGTTGAAATCAGTTGTAAACAGCTGAAAGCAAGCATAAACTTACGGCAGTTATCGAGCGGAAAAGTATGAGAAGTTTAATACCAGAAAATATTCCGCATAATCATGATTTGAATAAAAAAACTTACCTAAGGTGCTCCGATAGATTAGAAAGTGAAATATCTTCGTGATCAACTGACTACATCGCAGCTCACTTTTAACGACGGATCTTCTGGAACAAGTTAAAGGAAATGAGATAAGCGTTAAAATATTGAAAATTTTGTACTTGTAGATTCAGTATTTTTAAAAATTATCAAAGCATCCTCACATTCAGCTACAAGCGTGTAGTTGCTGTTAAAATAATCAATGTATGTGCACTACCGAAATCAGTTGCCGAAAAATTCTTACCTCGTGAATTATTATTTACGCAAATTGCTCGACATCCTCATATTGCCCGAGTAAGTTTATGATCAGTACTATTTTAATTTAATTTAACGAAGAACAGGAGACAATAGTTTCCTTATCCGGTACTTGTCAAACGAGAATCAGAATCTTTAAGATTACTGAATTCTGGGGATCTTTATCAGAAATGACTCCTAGTAATATCAATAATATTCGTTAAGTACGCTTCGTGTGACAGATCTCTCAGGAAAGTTTACAAAAAAAAAAAAAAATAACTATCTTATCAATCATTAAAAAGTGTTTCTGTAAAACTTGAATCCGCTTCTTCCTTACAAGTTTCGAGGTGAAAACTGCAGGAGTGAATTGTTTGAATTGCTTTTTTTTTTTTCCTTTTTTTTATTGCACAGCAAAGAGTAGCTTTACCGAGGATCTTTTTTTCCTTTTTTTTTTTCTTCTAGATTAGACTAGAAGCTGTTTTCATTAAAGTTCAGGCACTATCAATCCAAACACCTCATCCAACTAAAATTGTTATCATCAGTGAATACTATTTCGGTGGTACTCTACTCGATCTAATTCTTCGGCAGAAACAAATTCCTGGCAAGCTCTATTGTCTATCTTTTCCCTTGATAACCATACTTTCAGGGGTAGTAGAAAGTACTGCAGGTTATACAAGTGTTGCAACTAGCTTTTATAAAAAATATTTGAGTTCTGCTTAGACTTGTGACCTGTTTTATTTTTGGGCGATGATCTAAATGCTCATATAAACTTTCAAAAAGACAACTCCGCCTCAGATAGAAGTTCCAATAGTCTTGTAAAAATTACTGCTACTCATATTCTTCTGTCAGAATTTCCACAAGCTTGTCGCTTGTTCCGTCAACTGACAGAGGCTGTCCACTACCTTCATGACCGCGGTGTTGTACACCGCGATATCAAAGCCGAAAATGTACTTCTGGATTCAAACGGTGATGTGAAGCTTATCGACTTCGGTTTCGCTCGTTACATCGACCAGAAGGAAAGATCGAAGTCTTTCTGTGGCACGAAGCCTTATTCTGCTCCAGAAATCGTTCAGTTAGTTTGGAATAAATGTCTGCTGGAATTATTTCATATAATAATGTTAACATCATTATTGCTGTTGATTTAAAAGCACAAAAAGATTTGCAAAGTATGCCAATTAACTGACTTTAATAACAAGTTGGCATTTGGCTTCATCAATTTGATACGTTGACCAAAATAATCGATCGATCGATTATTTCAACAACTTTGTATTTTTATAAAATTTCGTCAAAAAAAAAAAACCCCCTACAAATTTCAGCATAAATGCAAGCCTTATTATTGTGGCCATCATACAGCAAAGTGTATGAAAATAATGAATTGATTATTGAAACTCAGTTTTCAACTAAATTCTACGCTAGAAAAAGTTTGAAATTAATTAATTAATCGAATCTGATTTTAGACATCAACCATACGATGCATACGCTAGCGACTGGTATGCAATGGGTGTTTTACTTTATACGATGCTCACCGGGAAATGGCCTCATGTTTGCAGCTTTTATTAAAATATTTCCATAAAACAATTCACTTTGGAGTTAGACTCAAACAAATATATTTGAGACTAGTCAGAATCAGCGATTCAGTTCTGACTAGCCCCAAGGAATGTATTTAAATTTGAGTCTAACTTTCAGGAAACTATTCGTTAGGGAATTAAATTAATTGAAACTTTTTCTGGAATAAAAAGAAACTCCAAAACTAAATTTTTTAGGATCCACATGAAAAAAATAAAATACAGTCAAATCATCTGATTTTCTCGACCGAAATACCTTCTAGTGCTGCTCGTGCACTAATCTTGTGTCTGATGAATGAAGATTCTCGATTCCGTGGCACTTACAGTACAATCCTGAACAGTGAGTGGATGAAGTTCCACAATAAATGGCTTATTACGGATCAGCATCTCGTTTATGAAGTTATCCGGACCAGTTAATACATTTTCATTTCGGCCGATAAAGCTTGTTGATGTATAAAATTATGTTAAAGTAAAATTTTACTTATACAAACACCGTACTTGTTACTCACAAATGAGATTTTAGCTGCTGATATAGGGATTTCAAAACTTAGCACTTCCATGACACCTGACATGTGGTCTGCAAGATTTCTCTTTTTGGAAAGAATTAGCACAATTAGCTATTCTAAAAGTAAAGCGATAGTATGAATTATTTTTTCACGAGAATCTCCAATAAATGCTGCCAAGGTTACCTGTGAATTGAAACTTTACTAGCTATCATTATTACTTCTTCCTTCTTACCCCTCAATCTAATATAGCCCCTTCAACTGATCAACATTTCCTTATTTCTTTTTTTAAGCTTCACAGTTGCTGTTTCACAGTCCAACATAGCTCATCTAATTAATCCTGTAACTATGGAAACGTGGTGAACGTGAAAAGTTTTTCTTTGTTTTATCTATTTAGTGAGTGAGTTAAGACTAAAGTGTTGTAAGCAACGTAAACAGAATGCTTACTAATGCATATTATGCTTGCTATTTGCAGAAAAGTTCTGTTTATAACTTTGCTGACAGCACTTGTTTTATTGTTAACTGCTAAAGATCCAATCATTCTCTCTAGTTCCAGTCTTGGTAATTTTAGTCTAATTTCAGTTGAGCAAAAGAGAAGAATATATTGTATCCACATTATTCCGATGTAATTTTTTGCCAGATTGTGATGTTTCCCAAGGTTGATTAGTGCACAATGTATAGTTTTTACAATTATCTTAATCTAATAACCTAATGAGGAATGGAACTATCTCTACCAGTATGAATAATTTTCCTACTCATTCACACGATTCAAAATTTTCTGCAAATCTTTAATTCCTTCATTCATCTGACTTCATTCCTAATTAATACAATGCACCGTTGTCTCTGCATACTTCTTAATTAATTCTAACTGCTCATAGCTCAGTAGACTGTAAAATTGATAATCAAAAGCTAAAGTAATGCACTAAAGAACTTTCTATTCCTAAACTTATATACATTCTGCTATGTTGCCATTTTTATTTTATCATTTGCTAATTGCTACCAGTCTGATAAGTTCTAAGCAGTTGAACCTTCACTTAATTATTTAATTTTTATTTGAAATAATTATTTAAATTCTTATTTAAAACAATTATTTAATTTTTATTAAAAATTATTTAGTTCTTTGGTTTGCTTTTTTAATGATCATAAATGTACTGGAAGTTCTGCTCCATCAGCTAATTAACTGATTTCTGCAGGACGAAGTTTCTATAGAAATTCTTAAAAAGATTTCTCTAGAAAAAAGTAGCCTAATATTGTATATAAAATGATTTCGGCAATGGGAAATTAGTATCTCATCTTTCTCATTTTGAAGTTCTAATATGTGTTAGTATATAGTGTGATATAATTTTCAAAACATATTTCAACTAAATTTTTTCACTTTCTTCCACTGTTGATATCATCAGGTCTATTGAAAGAAGCTTTCATATCTGCTGTCGATAAAGGTGGTGTGGTTTCAAGAGGACTCTGGGGCTAGAAATGAGAAAAAATGAGCCATGTCTGTAATTTTAGCAAAAGAACAGTGGAGGAATGAATATTTATAAAGTTTTACTTCTTCACTCTTGTTAACTGTCCTTGAAAGATAGTGTTTTGTAAGAATCGGAATGCATAACTGAAAAAGTTGAAGATTTTGGTAATTCCGATCAGAGGTGAAGTTTGAAAGATATCTTCTTCATTCCTTCAACGCTTTAAAAAAAAAATAACTGTCAAACTATTGTTTCCTTCAACTACAGCCGCATATTAGAAANAAAGTTGAAGATTTTGGTAATTCCGATCAGAGGTGAAGTTTGAAAGATATCTTTATTCCTTCAACGCTTTAAAAAAAAAATAACTGTCAAACTACTGTTTCCTTCAACTACAGCCGCATATTAGAACTTCTCGCGACTTGGCTACTGTATCGTTTAAGCTACTGCAAGCAGATTGGATATTGAATAATTTTGTTTTATGACTTGCTCCATAAAATACAACGCGTATAAATTCCCCAAAATGAAGGAAAAGAAATTTCAGTTAGCTATGCATCCTAAAATGTTAAATGGAGACGAATTTAAGTTTAAACTGAATAGCTGTCAGAACGGCACAAATCATAACACTTCCAGGTTGAGAATCTGGAAAGTGCTTGAACATTTCCCTTTTTCGTCAGCTCCCTGTTCAAATAAACGTTTTTAAATCGATACAAACTCCTATAAAAAAAGAAGTTTCGCATTTAATTTTCACTCGGGAGTATTGAAAAATAAATAAATAAAGATCAGTGTGAGTCCCATGAAATGATTGAGCTTTCTGTACTAGTTGTTCGAGAAATAAAACAGTATTGTGATCTGTACTGTCGAGTTCCTTCCGGATACTCCCTCAACAATCGGTTCATATAGAATTTAAAAAGTGAAAATTTATTCCCTGAATGGTAGGATTATTTATAAAGCTCGATAATGACAATTCTGTTGATATATTCGATGTTTTAAGAAAGTAGACGGTGCATTTTCATACCCAGACTAATATTTGAACTAACAAAGTAGTCTAGCGCAACTTTAAAAAATTTAGCAAAACATACCTAAGCCACAGGTTTGCAACTGGTTTGCTAAATTTTGAAATCATATTGATAGGATACATTGCTTTATAATTGTGCTATTAAACCTTTCTGTATGAAATTATTACATCCCTCGCTNATTATTACATCCCTTTTAGTGAAGTGTACATCATATTATCTTGTTAACCACTTGCAACTGCATATGATGTTTTATCGGAAAATATCTCCAAAAATCTTCTAAGCGTTCACACAGAGAATATAAATGTTTTAATAAGCTTTTAGACATTCAGTTTTAGGTGAACCGCAGATAACGGTAATGTGTGACTACTGATTATCACTATATCACTATGCAGTCATTAAAATTGATTGCAAAGATGTGCAAAAAAAAAACTACAGAGCAAAGTTTATGCAGAAAAGCAATTAGTTTAAATTATAATCATTTATCCTAGTATACCAAGTGCAGTAGGACCAGGTATCAAATTATCCTTTTGTTCAATTTATGTTGCTATCAGATTATTTTTCATTCTTAAAAAGAAAGAAGATCAATTCCGATAGGTTGGGAGCATGGTGAGAGCTATCACTTATCTTGTAAGATGGTGATAACAAAAGCTATTATGTTTTACTCACCTAAAAAGTGGTTAAAATTAGTGACTAGTTCTGAATCGAAAAAGTATATTATGTGATTTCTTTGGAGAAAAGAGATATAAAGTAGTGGTAAAACGCTTTGTATCTTTATATCTTTTTTCTGAAGGGAAGGCTTGCAGATAATTTAAATTAATAATTCAACTCAAATCACAAGAACAAATAGCAGAGGATCTAAGGGAAAGTACACTCCTTTATCATTTTCCTAAAACTTCATTATAGAATAGTAGTTGTTTCAAAATCAAAAACGATTTCTAATTTTCGGTTTTTCTCTCTTCTTTTCTATCGGCATCTTCGACCGCGGTAATTTTCATCGTTCCGAGAGCTAGTTTCTAAACTGTTTCAATTACAGTACAAAAAGATTGTTCTGTATACTGAATGGATTCATATTTAGGATGGCAATCTGTTCACAAGTTCTAACTAATTCTCACTTCCATAACAACCACTAAGAAGCAATTTCTCGCGTTGAACAAACAGTTATTATGGTTGTGTTTGTTGAGTTGTTAGAAAACAATTTAAAAATTAATCAATTAATCTTGAAAGGACCTTTGTGCTGCTTTTGTATTTATTGATAGCCTTATTACAACCATTGACAAAATCGAATAACAAATCATAGAAGAATGTAAAGAGAGAGCTGAATGAAGGACGATTTTTCGGAACCATCCAACAACTATTTATTAATGTCTACAAGGAATGATAAGGGTCATATCATTCAGGAATTTTCAGTGAATTGTTTTGATAAATAAAAAAATTCTTTGTCAAAAATTGCATAAAAGGCATTAGGTTATTTTATTAATCAGAAAAAAAGTTTGGAAATTTTTACCAAAATAAAATTTGGTATTTTCGGTTCCATACTTCTTTGTATTGTCATTCGTTTGCCACATGCCAAGAATTTTGATAATCTTGAAATTGAAGAAAAAAATGAATGAAGCTGCTTAGCCGCTTTAAATTTAAATTTTAAACGATTAGGATTTTGGACGTTTCTTTTCTGAATTAGACTTATTCATATCACTAAATGTTTATTTATTTAAAAATGAGCAGAATTATGCATACTTTTTCGGATCATCGATTGGAACTTTTTCTAACGAATACGGTAGTCTTCCAGGATTTAAAATTTCAAACATCACACAACCAAATGACCAAACATCTGTTTTAATACCGAACTGACAACCTTCAAGTGCTTCAGGACTCATCCATCTCCAGTGTAATGAGCTAAGATCTGAATTTTCTGGCTGAAATTAGAAGTGTGATGTTAGTTTTTGTTAATGATTGTTAATCCACATTGATATCTTTACTTATCTGTATTGGATAAGTGATGTATACGAGTCAAATCAGTAGATTTTTTTTTTAGGAAACATCACATTTCTTCCATTGAACTTCAACCTAAGCTTCTTTGCAAAATCCATAAAACTCAGGTACCAGTTTACTCAAAATGGACAGAGTTAGCATGTAATCAGTAATTTTAATAGCCATTGAATACTGATGTTGTACGTAAACGAGAATATTTGCTGCTCGAAGATCCTGATGATACAAGTTGTTATCTTCAAGATATCGCATTCCAGCTGATATCTACAAATTCCACTCATGATTTTCAAGTTAAAATGTTCATATTTCTTATTTTCCAGCTGAATCAAAATCATTTGTAGTATATTTAAGGAAGGAAAAATAAATCGAATAAGTGAAATAGATCTAATCGAATAAGTCTTAATTTAAAAGAACATACGGATGTATGGATACAAGTTAGAAACACTGATTTAGCTTTAACAGTAATGAATGCATAGTAAAATAGAAGATACTTCTGGCGAATCTGAGTAAGCCAAATTAATATAGCAAAATGTTCACTGGTGAATGTTTGACTGAATGGGATTTTCAGAAGAAATTTGCTTTGGAAAATAAATTGTCTGAGTACTGTATGGAAAGAATCAATGGCTAGGTAGTTAGATAGATACCAGCCTGATACATAATCTCGAAGTTAGAACGATGTGATAGCGGTGGTAGTCCATCTCTTTTACGCATCACAAGTGCAACATCGAGTGGATTTCCGCATATAAATTCATATGCCACCCATGGACCGTATACCTGAAATTATACTTATTTGTTAGTCTTCAATATTTGAATAAATTACAGGTATGTTTCGTTTCATATTATCTAATAAATATAAAAAAATCACTTTATCATTGGTGCTGAAGCCGGCTATTTTGCAAATGTATTCTTCACCTTGACCATAATAGAGAACACTCCTGCAGCTAATAATTGTCGTATTGTTTAAAAAAAAAAAATAAATAAAACTGAGGCTATTAGTGCGATAAACAAGTGTGGAGGTGTAACAGTAGTAAAACTATTAAAAGAATAGCTAGAAATAGTTAATTACTTTGCCTCCTTTAGAAGTGCAGTATCATGCTGACGACGACGTTCGATATATAATAAATTAAGACATTCTTCAAAAAGTTTCTCTTGGAAGTAGCACCTTTTGAGCTGTTTAAACGCAACTTCGCTGTAATGACCTTCTGATGCCAATATTGCTGCAGGAATATGTCGCTAATACCTTATGAGCTTTTGATTCGTTTGTAGATAGCTCAAGATTAACTGACTTTAAGAAGCATTCATTTCCAAGCATATGCCAGAATTTAATCAGACACAGTCTGCAGTTACAAATGAATTGTTCTTTTGAAACTGAAATTAAACTTTGCCCTTACCAGTATATACAGTGATGAAAATTTTTACCCCGACAAGTTTTTCCAGCAAAAGCCATTCGTTTCGTTGCAATTTCAGATATTATACTGATTTTGTAATTTATGTCCTGTAGAATTAATTAAACACTCTAAGTTAATGGAAGAGTAGTAGACAAAGGTGCATGTTGATAAAGCTATTTAGTAAACTATATCGGAAATTAAGTCTCTAATCACTATTGATATAATTGCTTCTTCACTGATAGTGAATGCACCTTTCTATCCGGCACCATGACTAGGCCATTTATGTGCCTCGGCATCCGATAAGTCATTAGTGGTGCCGGTATTTCGATCGGTTTTGGTCCAAGAACCGGATTGGAATGGTATTCTGCTGGATATCTTAGTGCTAACGGTGCAGGTAAATCCAGTGCTAATTTTTGCTCTACAATATTTTAGTCCGGTTTTTGGCAAAGCATTTTCCAACAAGGTCTGAAACCATTGTTGCAGAAAAAATGATTAAGTTACTGGAAAGATAAAGAGATTGTAATGCCTGAACATACTGGTCACCTGTATAATAGTGAAGAAGTTGGTAAATTGTGCAGAATTTTTCCTTATCGGAATCAAACACATAGAACAATCCTGTACTGTAAAGTGACTGATCTTCGCCATCATTGTAATTTCAAAGTTCCAACTCATTAAAACCATAAGGTATTAGAATTTTACAGTTTATTTTACTTGCTTTGAACTATGCCTTTACCGATTTGAAAAGCATACACTGTCCTTCTTATGCGAATATATGCAATGGGAGGCAACGGTTGTTTGGTATCAGGCATCGGATCTGATTTGATAACTCGCATGGGATAGGCCTTTGAGAGTTTATATTTCAAGTTATGCTTTCGATCTTCTTCCCATTCTCGATAAAATTCTTCCTCCGACCCTTGAAATAACTTCAAGTCATATAGCTTCCCAAAGTTGGCAATGTTGTGTTGTCAGACTGCTTCAAATTTTATCAACTTGATGAGATTCTATGGATGAAAAAGGGAATGGCGTCCACAAGTTCTTGACTAGAAGGTAAAAATAACTTATCGAGATTTTACTTCACGAAATTTCATACTTAACCAATTACCGGTGAGACATTTCACAACTATTATAAAATCAGGCCATCTTGCTGTATATGGTATGATTTCAGATGGCTGACAGACAAGGTAGCTACC
Organism: Setaria digitata; assembly: GCA_003640385.1. Classification (NCBI taxonomy): domain Eukaryota; kingdom Metazoa; phylum Nematoda; class Chromadorea; order Rhabditida; family Setariidae; genus Setaria; species Setaria digitata. The sequence goes on along the minus strand of RCAB01000026.1, from coordinate 218,478 downwards.
AGACGATGACTGAAGATCATTTCGAAGCCAGATTCCCACTTCCACCGGATTAGCACATCCAACAAACCATCTGGTAATTTCAATTTCGCAGCTGATTTAATTCCAAAATTTCAACTAGTCACACGAAGAATCGTAAATGAGTTAACCTGCATTCCAGAATCTCTCTTGGTATATCATAAGCCGATAAAATTGCTCGACCCACTGCTGTTTTTGGCAATCCAGTAGAACTGTTTGAAAAAATGAAGTGAAAAATTAAAGCATCAAATTTTCCAGACGTTTTTGAAATTTCTATGCATGAAGTTCAAATGATACCTTAACGATTGTAAGTAAGTGATGGAAATGAGCCCCCTGTTGCTGCAACCTTTTTTTCGTCGTAATCGTTGGACCATTGCCAGATTCTGAATCTCTTTTGTCGTACCTTCAACCTCATAACTTATTCTAAAATTTAATTCAACTTTTATGCATACAACAGAAGCACTGTCATTCTGCAATTTCAATTTACTCCCTCCATTTGATGCATTCCTTCCAAGCCCACAATTTGCAGTAAAATAGCAACCGACGATGATACTCTCGAGCAATCACTATTTCTCCTTGATCGAGAGCGAGAAAGTCATGATGATGTGATCGATGCTGCCACTGCACCTGTGATTAGCAAAATTTCTTTCACTCAGGGAATTTGAGTATTCTTTTCCAAGCTTTGATATGTTCAATCATTATGGAACTAGAGTTCAAGTTTCAAAGCTTATTTTGAAATTTCGCTTTCAAATTTTTGTCTTTTTCTAAAGTCTTTTTGTTAAAGATATAAAAGAATTAGCTGAAATGCAATTGAGCATTTCTTACATAAAATGTTTGTGATAGCAAATTAAAACCCAGGCTTTCTTGCCAGGCTGTTAATTCTGGCTCACTCTAATGTTCAGGTAATCTATTAGCACTAATCAACTACGAACAATATACAAATCATAAGGTTGGATCAGTTTTGAACACTTGCCACCCATCACTTTCTAAAGAGCGAATAAAAATTTTGTAAAAAAAAGTAAAATTTATGAATTTTTTTAAAACCGAACTGTTTGTATGCAAATTTTAGCAACTAACAAATAGAAAAAAAATTTCATTAATTCTGTTCCATTTTTATGTAGCAAATTTAAAGAATTTGCAAAATTCAATCATCGGAATTTTCTCGACGGAATTTATCAGTTAGATATTAATAATATATCGATAATACATACTAGCATTGCATTAAGATCTCCTGCTATTATGAACTTAATTCAAAATAAACAACCTTCAGGTTATAAATTATGATAAGATTAGCTAATTAATTTCTAGTCTTCACTAGCTGTGTAAAGTTTTATTAGTTATCTTGAAGCAAAACAAAAAGTTATACACATTACTCGAAGTCCGTCCAACTTCTTGTGCAAATGCAAGAATTATTGGAATAATTTTTTAATTTAAGCTTTATTGAACAAAGAGAGGAAAATAATTTTTCGATTCCTACCCCGAAATCTTTCCCAAAAAGTCAATTAATTAGTGTCAGCTATAAAGACTATGAAAATTACTTAGTCTATTAAACGAAAAAGTCTAAAAAGTTAAATGGCAAATTTAAATTATGCGAAAAATTTTTTAATTTTCAAACATACTATTTATTGCATGAAAGTCTAAAAAGTCTAAAAAAAAAGACTAGTCTTAAACTAAAAAACAATTTAGAATTACTTAAGCAATTTCCAAAAACATGTGAAAATGTTCGAGAAGTGTTTATTTTTACAGGAATTGCGGGATGTTTATAAATGAGAATGCTCCAACGCTTTCATTTTAGGCATCATTTGTTTACAAATTTGTATTTTCATCTTTTTGGCTATGTTTATCCAAATTATCGATTGATTACATAGTTTACGTTAACTTTTTGATTCAAAATGAGACGAAGTTTCATTAAGTAATGAAGTGACATTGATGACAAATGTCTTTAATTAATGAACTATTTGTAATCGGTTGTTTGAAAAATGTTAGTAAATTAATTGCAGAAATGATTATCTTAAACTTTCATCATATTTTCTGACAACAAATTTGGAATTGTTCATTTGACTTGCTTTCAGAATAGTTATCAACTTCATGCAATAGATAGTGTGTCTATCCCACTAGAAACAGGTGAATAAGTAAACTTTGAAATCAATGATAATTTTTTAGAAATGGCAAATTTAAACTGTGAGAGAAACTCTTGATGGAATTCATTTTCCTATTCCAAAATTGAATTTACTCTCTTACACATTGTAATCAGGGTGTTATCTTCAAAAAGAGAAAAAGGAAAGAAAAGAAAAATGTCAACAGTGATAAAATCAGTGATTACTTTTTCTTCAATTCTTTCCCTTTTTTTTTTTTCTTTTTTTTTAAGATCATAACAGTAAAGGGGCATTATTTTTAAAACCCTGACAACACATCAATAACCGTATTTTTTTCAAATTTTTATCATTCGCATGTAGAGCAGAAAATTTTCAAAGTTCGATTGCAGATTTATACAAATGTTTTCGCTAAAATTTTTATTACCAAATATATTACTTTCAAATGAATTTGCCAGTGGCAAATTGGGAGAAAAAAAGGGAGAGTTTTTGCAAAACTAATTAAGCTTAAATCTAATAAATATAATCAAGTGCCTAACAAAGCCACTTTCTCTTTTGTGATCACAGCACCTTTCTTCCTATTTTATTAAATTGATTATTTATGCAAGACTTTTAAATAAATATGAGTTTTTAATGGCCTTAAAAATTACAACCATTACGAAACATTATAAATTTCTGTTCAGTTTGAAGTACAGTTCAGTTTTCAAATGGATCTTGAATTTCGCTTCTGTTATCTTAACTGGTTAATGCAGTAAAAACAAAAAAGCAAAAACCGGAATATATTTAATTCAGCAAAATCATGGCAAGAGAAAATAACATTGTTACTAGAAAAAAAAAAAAAAAAATTAGACATTAAATTGATTCACTTCAGAAGCTGTGAAATCTTGTTCTGTTTTTTTTCAAGACTCTTGACTGAGTAAATGTTATTAGTTTGCACTTGGACTATTTTTATTTCCCAGATTAGTCTTCAAGTTCTAGCACAAATATCTCAAGAACACTAGGAAAATTACTAGACCGGCTAGCTTTGAAGAGATACTTTCACGTAGCTGAGCTAATTTTGAATCGGAGTCCACTCAAATCATCGATAAACAAATCATCATCTGTTTATTGGTTTCAAATAGCTGACAGTGTAGACTTGTCTTAAATTCTAATACCCTCCCTAAGATTCTGCTTTTGTTGGTCTGCTTAAGCCGATGCTAATTTAAGGAGTAGATCGTCCCAACTTCTACTGTAATGGGAATTAATAAATTCTTATTATCACCCTACCTTTCACCTTTCAATTCTCTTTTAAAAACTCAATTCCCTAATCAGAAATCTACAGCTGTCTAACTCTATTTACCAGTTAGCTTGCTTTTATTTGATGTACTAACTGTAGGAAGTTTGACGAACATTAGTTAAATTTTTCTTAATTATATTCACCACCATTTTTAACTATAGTCCGCACTTGTTAAACTTGTTTTTCAAAGATTAACCTTTCCATAACAATTAAAATTATCAGTTTCCTTCTTCACAGATTACCTGGCGAACCTTGCTTTCTACCCTAACCCTCTTCTCCGAAAATTTAATTACTTTCTTCTGTCAATATGTTAATGAACATGATTACTATTACTTTTTTTCCTTATTGCTAATTTTTTTACCACAAATATTTATTTAATCAACACTATCATACAAGTTCCTGTATCATTACCATGGTTATACCGCGTGAGAAATACATTAAAGTGTGTTACTTCAGAAATTATTCCAGGTATTTTAATGAAGTTAAACTATTCAAATTCTTACTTAAATGTATTTCATGTCCAATTTATTTGCATATTTGCAACTATCCTAACAAGCATCATCTAAATCTTAATTCAATATACTAAAAAAAGAACAAATGATAATATCAATGTTTTTTCTTTTTTTATAAGCAAAATTGAAAACTTTTAAGTAAGCGATTTAAAAAGCTCCGAATGCATATGGAATGTAAATGTCAAAAAATTTCTAAAGCAATTCTGAATCAAACATGTTTATTAAAAAAATAAACACAACATTTTAGTCAACTAGCCTATCATATCATAAATGAAAAACATCTCTGATAATTCTTAATTCAAAAATCTATTCTTGTCATTGACATCTAGTAGATATGATGCCATTTAATGTAGCGCCTAAATTATTTACAGTAATAAAAGAACGATTTAATGGTGGCGTTCAATTAATGTTATAGGAATTGAAATTCTGTAAAGATTAAGTTATCCATTTCAGTAAGTGAATTTGGATAGTTCGTTACATATTTAATACTGATACTCGCAACTGAACAGTAATTTATGCAATAAAGTGCACCATCCTATTAGTGAACATATTGCATATTTTTGAAGTCTTTTTGTTCCGGATTTAATCAACTAATGGGCTAAAAAAACAAGAAAAAATTAATGTTCAGTAATTGAAATGATATTGTCAGTTGCATTAATGAATTAATTTCTTATGAAATTAGCTGCAAAATTGTTAGAATGAAGATTTTCTTGTGAAGTGCTAAAAGTTTATTAAAATGTCCCTTTTGAGAAAGAAAAAAAAGTGATAAATTAAAGAAAGAAGAAGGAAAACAAAGTGAACGACAGCGGAAGGTAAAAAGTAAATGAGGAAACCCTTCCACTTCAATTCTTGTTGCCTATCAATTTACAATGAACTTGCCATCTCATTTATCATTTGATGCTAAAATTCAATGAAAGACAACAAACTTTTCCCTCTGCCAATGATATGATTTGAAATCTTCTTTTGTTATAAATAAAATATTGAACACTCAATTATAAACCAATCTTTTTATTGAAATTTAAATTTCGATTTCATCTGTTTTTTTTTTTCAAAATTGAATTTTTGAAGTTTGAATTTTCTTACAGAAATTTTGCTTAAAATGAGCAACTGCTGCTATATTTTCAGTTCACTGTGAGATTTATTAAGTAATTAAATTAAATAATTTCAAATAATTTTAGGAGGCTAGAGTTAAATGACTTTGTTATTTTTCAGCAACACTAACTCGATTAAAAGATTGTCAGGTCGCCAATGAAATAAATAAGCCGAAAAGAAATTCAAATTAATTGAGGCTTCATTTTCCAATTGAATGAAGATTTAAAAATTCGAGAAATACGAATTAACTTGAGTAAAACAATTGAAATTGAAGCATTATTATATCGAAAATGAGATTTTAATGTGTCTTTTAACAACTATATACCTATATATTAGAAACTTCCTATATAAGTGAAATTTAGCCTCAAGTCTACTTTATTTTCCATTTTATCCTCTAAATTAACTTATACTTTGCACTGTTCTTTCCACTCAAACATTGACAATAAATTTATCGCTTTGCACTAATTTCGTTCTTTTCGACTCTTTCTTCTCCTTTTCTCACAATTAATAATGAATGATAGAGAAGCTAAGAGCTACTGACTATATGTATTTACTAGCAATTGTTCTAGGATTGATTTCTTATGCAAAATCGATAGCAATATTATGACATCTGTACTGCAGCGATGAAAAAAGTGTTGATTAGCCGAAGAACGATTTTACATTTAACTTTTTACGTTCTTCCAATTTCAAGGAAAAAAGTTTTAAATTGATGAGTAGCTTTGTTACCAATAAAGTTAAGACAATTAATTAGTTTTCGTGTTGCTTTTCAGAAGTAATAATTTCTTTGACGACATATTTGGTTAAAAATAATTCAAAAAGTATCTTTTTTTTTTCTTTCACAACTATCATAACTAAAATAACGTCACTATTCATGTCATGCAAACTGTGACAGCTAAAGAGAACTACACAGCAAGAGAGAAGTACAATTTGCAAATAGTCAGTAGGCTAATTAGATCTTATCTTTACTCCGAACTGACTATAGTTGCAATAATAAGGTTGAAAATACAGTAATGAAATGAGGAAGAGATTAACAAAAGTGAAAACATTTCAATCAATATCCTTTTGATGATTTCAAAAATGCAATAATTTTTGTTAATTAAGTTTTCAGTTAATTCAAAATCATCAGTTAGTCTCCTATTGCTAGTTTTTCAAGGCCAAATTGTACCTATTTCTTTTTGCATATTCCCTGTCACAAACGACTGAAGCCTTTCTCAGAAGCTGGAAGTTCCTCCAGAATGTTTGTGCAGTGAGTAACCTGTACATAATGTGAGTGCAAAAATTACCACTGTTTCTAACTAGATGACCATGCAAACTGGTAAACAAGGACTCAGGTAGTACCATGGATGAAGAAGTAAGCAAAAATGTTCGAGCAAGATGCAACAGCTGGCAAGATCCGAAATGATGCAGCAGTAGTTTTCCTCATTTCTGAATTAATTTACTGTTCAAATTAAGCGACCATATCTCTGAGCATTCGTCTTCAAAAATTTCAAAGCAATCTGTTGCAAGTGCTTTCAAGTCACCGACTCAATCAAATAAATCGTGTACATTAATCTCGTCACTACTTTATTTGCCAAACTTTCAGAGTGAAAGGACTTTAACACCATATTGTTTATTAAACAGATTTAAAATGGATCCAATTCTCTTCCAAGCTAACTTCAAAACTAATTAATATAGCACTTGTCCATTAGTTAACAGACTGAAAAACAGGTCACCGATATGATGTCGTCTTGGCCTGATGACTAATGAGCGAATGTTACAGCTGAGGTCACTTAGTCGGAGACATATTCGGCGACGTGTCACAAACAACTCCAACTGTTACGGCCATCAAGAATATTTGAAATTAAATATATATCAGTTCAAATGGAACAGTGTCACATTTCAGTGACAGATTCTAAATTTTTGGACCCTTTTACTTCCAGACCTTCTTTCCTGTTCCTTCCTATTAATCAATTAGAACTCCGAACATGGGTTTTGAATGTGTACCTGTGTGTTTTGTGTGCGTGTGCGGCGTGTCATGCGTGAGCGTGACCGCGTGTGGGTTTGGCGTGTGCGCACTACCATTGTTTACTGAAAAATGGTGAAATGTCATGAGCAATTAAGTCACCAACACGTTTGTTTGGTTTGCTGAGAGTTGGCTGTTTCCAAATTCAACTCTCGTCATTTTCTTTTCATCTTTCCGAAAACATCTCCTCCTTTGCCTCTCTGAATGGTTTCATTATATATTGCAGTCATCTATTCATAGCAATTAATTAATTAAACATAGGATAATAATTGTAGTTCTAGTTCACTTGCTGCTCACCGTCAACATACCTGTTATTGTGTGATAACGAGTTGATGCTACGAAAAGTTATTTCTTATCATTAATCAATCTTTCAATGCATCAGAAATAAGCACTTTTGAATGCGAAAAGTCGAATATCATGAAAATTTAAGTAAATCACAGTTAATCCAGTCGAATGAATGAACTGGAAGAGATTTTGAGCAGATCTGAACTGGTCATTCTCGTTCATTAATTAAAGGAACAATATCAATTAATTTAGAATTACCATTGTTTCAAATTAAAATCATATTTTTACAGTCAGTTAAAGGTTATGAATGCCGGTGTGATATGATAAGTGTCTATTGTTACTGATGTGCAATATTTTCACTTTTAACAAACTAACTACTTCCTACATTTGTTTATGAATTTTTTTCAAAAAAAAACTTTATCAGTTGATTTTTGGTCTCGGAACATTCTGCATGTTTGTCTAAAATGTTGACAACAGATTGGCCTGTGAATTTGAAGACTCGAAAAAGCAAGCAATGTTTCACTTCTAACGTGTCTACAAATTGACGTAGCGTAATGTAACGTGGTGGTTACATTCATCTATCTGTTTATTTATCTAAACAAGTCTTGAACTAATAACAGGCCTAGAAATCCTACTATCAATGGGATATCAAATAAATGTTACCTGCTACTATCCTGCCTAGCAAGATAAAGAAAATCCACTCTCAAGATGACAAGCATACAAATGCATGCAGCAATTTGTCATGTTTGAAAAAGCACAATAAAAAAAAATTTTAATAAATTGTTCTCAGATGATTCGAGGTGCAATTTCTTGCCGAATGTTAAAATTTGCAAATTAATTTTTTCATTTGAAAATCCATAAATGAAAAATGAATTGGCCGTAAATCTTTTTTGTCTTTCTTTTTCTTTGTATTTGATAATTTAATCATTAGCTGTTTAAGCTTCTCCGTTATATATCTTCCGATATATTAATTAAGTAAACAAATGAATATTATAGAAAAGGTACGATGGCAAAATTATTCAAGAGAAGAAGGCATCTCAATTGTGATCATACTCTGAATATATTTCCTTACTGATAGCCTGTTCCAAGACTGGATATCATTCTGGTACCTTATCATTTTGATTGTTTTTCTGATGATGCTACTGATTCTGAGTACTGTTTTTGTTCATTGGTTTCACTTAAAAAAGTTTTGACTCCAAATCTGAGCTAAAATTTTAACACGAGTTTTAGTGCTTAGTGTTTTGCGCCTCTTCAAATAACCAAAGACTAAATAAGCTTAACGGAAACACAAATACAGTAGGAAAACTAACTAGGCAGCTAAATTAATCAGTTTGGAGTGAGCCTAGTGGACATTGGTTCTTTTCAGTAGTGAATCACTTTTGAAACTTTTTTTTTCCCTTTATTTTACAATCACTCCTTTTGAAACAATTCTAGTTTCAGAGAAAAATTCCGTAAACTGCTCATCGTGTCAACTGATTTTCACTGATGAACTGGAAGAACTCGTAAACTTTCTAAAAAGTTCTCAGCAACAAATCCTTCTACTGTACGCTTTCTAAATACTTACCAAGTCCCTTCTCTATAGCATCAGTGTGAAACTAGTATGCTGTACTTGATACGTTCTATTTATCAGTCATCGTTGCTCGTTAAAAAACAAAAAAAAAGAGAGAAAAAAAAAAAGAAAGAAAAGGAACGAATTGCTCAAGAAAATGAATGATTTTCCACTTAGAAACGATTAATCTGGTGGCTCTGATTTTGCCAATTTTGAGTGATTTTATATCTAGTCACAAATAAATTTTTAAATTTAGAATTTAGTTTAATTAAAATGAAAAAAGTAATGAAAAAATACAATCTAATTAATTACAGTGTTTTATATTTTATAGATATTCATCCTGAATTCGGGAACAGAAAAAGACTATGAAAATAAAATGCTGCCATTTCGACCGTTGAATCATTATTTTTTATTCTACGCTGCTTTCTGAATTTCACTGCTGCTTCCTGCAACTATTAAAGCTTTCGACAGTTCGCATTTTGCGTTCAGAGAATGAGGATTCTGACAAAATTAATGATGGCGCAAAGTGACACGGAATTATTTGACTACTTTGAGAATGAGACGAGAGAAGAACACAGCATAGAAATGGATGATTCAATCGGAATAAAATGCTATGAATCGGAAAACTTTCAAACTTTTCAGAAAACGGTAAATCTCAAATATTTTCAATTATACTGTGCATAAAGATTAGATAGAAAGTCACATACAATAATAACCTGAAGCTATCATAATTTCTATGCTATAATTGAATTTTTACCTTAAATAAAGGTTTAAAAATCACTGCCATAATTTTGCTTAACAAATGTTTCAATCAATCAGAGAATTGAACTATCAAGATTTATCGCATTTATTTCTCAAATGTTAGCTCAACGAAAATTAAAATGAAATTTGGCCACTAATTCTGTGAAACTTTTCGATGTTTACTCTAATTTCATAATCAGATTCATTTCTGGTTTTTTCCGTTTCAATGATTTACAGGTAGACGATTTATTATTGGCAGCAAGTGTTGCAGCAACTATTTTCAATGTTTTAGTAATTTTTTGTGCTATAAAATTGTTTCGGCGAAGTGGCGATACGATGCATTTATTCATTATCAGTATGACTATCGGTGATTTGCTACTTACAGGTAACTGATTCGTCCTTCCCAATGATCAAATGTGTAGCAAAAACGGCAACGTATAATTTGTTTGAAAATTTCAACTGAAACCAAAATTCGATAAATCATTTGGAAAACAAATTCGAAGTGAGAATTTAATGTGAGTTGAAAATCAAATATTACTGGTCGAATATTGATTGTTGCAATAAATATTTTGGCAAATAGATCCCTTCTGGAAAAAAGCAAAAATCAAACAATGTGAACATGTCTTGGCAAAGTGACGATGATAAAATTCAATCTTGCATTGGTTACTGAAATTTTAATATAACCTAAATTTTTATTGATACACTTCTGATACTACTAGTGAAAGCCAACAAAGCTTCGAAATTAAAATCTCCATACGGGAAATGCCTGTAACCCAGTGATAGTTTCTGAAACTGGACTCAATTTTTAGTATTTTGCCATCCAAACGAATTCCTAATTCGCAAACACGAATTTCTACGACATGCACGCCTATGCGCAATAACACATTTCTGCAATTGGTTAGGCTTGGCAGTATCAGGACTATCACTAACAATGCTCAATCTTGATAAGCTCATCTATTTTCAATGGCCGCTTAGCTACGATCGTGCAATGTCGAAAAAAAGGGCCTTCATTCTATGTATTTTTATTTGGAGCATCTCGTTGGGGCAAGTTTTCAGTTTTTTTTTTTTTTTTTTTTCTCTCTCTCTTTTTTTTGCAAAACTTTGATCCCAGTAATAATTTTTGGAAATAAGTTATTTCAATTTTAAAGAATAATTTACATTAATTTAAATTCTACCAGATTTTTTTTCGTGATGATGTCTAATCATTGTATGTTACTTCAAATTCTATAAAAAACGGCAATAATTTCAAACAAGCATTTTAAACGTCATTAAATTTCAACAGAATACTCGAAGGAAGAGGGTAAGCTCCATTTCCATCGATACATTGATTTTATTGCAATTGGTATTGCAGATATGTGACGTGGGTTTGGGTGTTCAATGTCGTTTACATTGGTAAACACTGCAACTTGCAAGTAAATATTTACAAAACTGATTATTGTTGACACCGTCGTATGTTTTAATCTACACTCAAGACCTGTATACCTGAGCAATTAGGACATTATGAGTTAAATTTGCAAAGCTCAGAAATTGAGAACTGAATTGAGAGATGTAGTGATGGATAAGTGAACTGCACCATTTCTTATCATTTAGTGGTTGTTTGATACCACTACTGATGTTTCGTAATCACGCGCATAACACGAAATCAATCCTAACAAATAGGTAGTTTATAGGTGCCTTACTATATTATCGACCAAAAGTTCATTTATTCCCTACCTGATGTTTTCGATAATTCAAACTACCAACGAATTTCCCTTGATACTTTTTTTTTTTCAGATCATCATAGAAATCAATTCAGCACCAGTTTTCTTCAAGCAAATGAAAAAATAAATTATTGCAGATGACTAGTGGACGAATGTATTTTTATGATATCTTCATGGTCACTTATTGTGTGTTACCTGTTACTTCATCTCTAATTGTTAGTGGTTATTTATGCCAACTTACACGCGAAAAACGCCACAACGGAGCTTCTATTGGACAGTCACAAGAGACATCAACATTCAAGAGTAAAGTTAGCTCATTAAAAATACAACACTAATTTTCCAATTTAAATTCAGTATTAGCAGTTAACTAATATCTTATTGTTACGTCTTTAAATTCTCTTCTTTTTTGAACCCTAAAATTTCGTCTTTCAACTAATTTTAATTAATGTTTACAGACAAACAATTTTTTCCTAGAATTTCAAGAGAATAAAGAAAGATTTGTTACTGCTCTTACAATCATCAAATTAATGGCTATCCAGAAGCTACTTTCGTTTCAGTATTATCTCCGAGATCACTCTCCTTTTTAAACTTTCTCTCTCTCGGTAAATAAAGAAGGTGGTAATGAATGATAAGAAATTTTTGTGTTCAGATGAAATCACTGGTGTTTATTTTCGCCACAACAGTATGGACATCCTTCAGCCTACTGCCATACCGTATTTTCAACATCTGTCGAATGCACCTGTTCGAATGGAATGCTCTGGACTGCGATACACAGTCCAAAATGAACTGGCTTGCTTATGTATTGCTCTATCTTCTCTTCCTCAATCCGGTTAGTTTCTTCCTTCAAAACCAAAGTAAAAATGAAATGAACGGAACTCCTTGACACTTCACTGCATATCCCTTGCTACTGAATTATTTATCCAGCCTTCATTCGCTATTTTGCAGGTTATCAATCCTTTGATAACTGCACTGATATATGCACCGTATCGAATAACGCTGAAACGATTTTTGTTCAGTATTCCCATCAGAAATCATCCATTGCATAGCTATCGCGATAATCAGACTGATTTGAGGTATTTAGCCATAGACTGATTTATCAAAACTGAATTATTAAATTATGAAAAAAAAACTGTCAGCTTAAGAATATATTTTTTCGAAGGTTCTTGATATAACTGTGTTAATATAATTGCTGACCTATTTTATTTCGTATATAGTCAACTTACAGTTATGCAAGTGCCTACAACAAACGATCTCGAACATGTCGTGAATCGGAGATAGCATTAGATCATGAAATGATGAATTTGAGACAAACGACGTAAACTGAAATGTCAATAGTGCTAGCAAAAGCTCACATATCGCAAAGGATGAAAAAGAGAACAAGTGACGTGAACAGTCACGTCTGTAACCAAATGATCTGTAAAGACAGTAGCAGTAGTAGTAGTAGTGATGGTTTTATACCATCGTTAAGAATTAAGACGATAAAGGAGGACAGCGAGAAAAACCGCAGAGAACTGCGTGTAGGCAAATAAAATCTTAAAATATAGGTAATATGAAATCATTTTCTCGCTAAACAAAATTTATAATTTAAATCTCAAACTTCACTTTTTTCATTGTTGGAAATATTAGACTGTTATTTGCTTCTACATCTGTTTATTTTATACGATTAATGGGGAAGGAAAAACAAATGCCTAATCCAGTTCGGCTGTCATGTAACAAAGAGGCCTTAAGATCGTAGCAGATGTTAATGCGAATCAATCTTTCTTAACTTGACGGTTTCTTTAAGAAGACTTTCAAATTAATAACACAATTAATTATTATTTTACTTTATCTATGCCATCAGCATTTGCTTTTGGAAGAATTTGTTTTGTACCTATGTGCTGTACGAATAATACGGGTTGACGAAATGGATGTGCCGTTAAGCTATTACATTCATCATTCGGATGTGTGCATCGTTCATGCATCCCATGTGCCATAAGCCACAAAATGCCAATAAATATTACACTGCACATGCCAACTTCAACGGTTGCGCCCTGTAAAATACTTCTCAACATAACACTAACATCAGCAACATATGAAAGCATCATAAGCACTGTGAGAAGGAGACAATGGGGAGATCGCAGCACGAGAAGACATAGCAAACAGCAAGTTTCAATTAGGTTTTGTGACATATTTGGAACGAAATCAGGTTCAAGCTTATTTTTCGCTCTCTTCCGTCCAAATCTACTTTTTACTCTCTTCCAGCTCAAACTTGCTTTTTGTTGCCTCCTTCTCTCTTCCACGTAGTTTTGAAAGAAATAGAGAAGATGCGCCAACAAATATGAAGAAAATAAACTTGCTGAATGTAACATTCACCGGCACAACAATCAAAATTCAACACCCAAGCTACCTGGAAACCATTCCTGAGTCATTACATGGACATTATTTATTTGTGCTACATCAAACCACTCCTCAGCTGGTTATAGATCGAGATGAGAATTCGGCAAATCAGGAAATGAGAATTGGAAAACTTTACTGGTGTAAGAAATAGCATGTTTGAATGGAGACGAAGATAAATTATAAAGAGCAGAGAAAGAATAACACAGAGCAGCAGAGAGCAATAGAGATTCTGAAAAAAAAGATGGCATTCGGATTCATAATAATTCTTGGATAGTCAGTATAGCAGTAGAGATGATAAGTAAAAATGAAAAAGAGCTCTATAGAGAGAGAGAGAGAGAGAGAAAGATTTAAGTGCTAGTCTACAACGAGTATTAATTAGTTAGTGGTTTCGGAGTTTCAAAGGCCTGAGATGTATTTAGTGCTGATGGGAATCTAACAGGAGATAATTAGACTGTTTCAGTTCCTGAATCAAGCTCCAGTCCTTCCGGTGGATCAGTCTCGATAGTGTTTCTGAAGGAAAGCTCGTCCACGAAGAATTTCCTCTCGTATTTCCGAAATGATTCGGAAAACTTGTGTGCTGTGGAAACGCTTGTTGCCGGCTGTATGTCCTGAAACGAGGTTTCATTCAGCTAACAGATACGGATTCCTTTGGAATTCATACACGGTAGATTCTTTCTAGTCCAAATAACTTTTTATTGGCAAAATCGTACTTTCCATTAATTCTGGAAACCATACGTCTCACAATACTTTCCCTGTTTTTTAGTCTTTTTCTTATTTTGTTCCTCTTTCATAATCCCCCAAGTAACCTTCTTCTTTCTTTCATATTTTGAAAAAAGAATTATGCAGTTTGTGTAATTGTTTCTGACATGTTCGTCCCTCGCCATTCATAAGCGACAACTTGATTCAAGTGATTAGCGGATTTGCACCGCTCACAATTTTAAATTCGGTAACAAAAATTCGTATTCGGGTTTTTAATAGACCTCAGCTTGTACTACACTTATTTTATACATTTCAGTTGTCCACCAGATGTTGTTCCAGTGAACCAATTTTTAAAGTTCATAAAAGGATCGTCTGGGATGAGTCATCTGAACAGCAATTGAGTAGTGAGCCAGAAACATCATCTGGCATTCAATTAATAGAGGTTATTTCATTCTTTATTTTCTTTTTAGGTAGTGGCAGTTTTCGAATTGAATTCTTTTAACACTTTTCATTAAGCCAACAAATTTTTACTATATCATGACCACTGTTATGGAGAGGATGTTATTTGGATGAAATGTTATGAAGTTTTAACCAATCTTTAGTTCACTATAGACTAATGCTATATTGGTACATCTAACACAAGTATTTTACGCGAATTATTTGTAGTAATATGTACATCTACGCTGCTGTAAAGTGACTTTTGCATAATAAGTGGTTGAATAGTCCAGCTTGCGCACTAAATCCGCTAACTTAAGATAGCTGACGTTTTATTTACATGTATTCTATACATGTTACAGGAGCAAGCAGAAGATTTGGTCGACTTGAATAACACTAATCCAAAAACCCTCGCTGAAGCAAATATTTTAAACCAGTTACGTATCAAGAAGTTACGGGAAGCGTTGCAGCATTTCGATGAAGAGAGAGGGCATGAAAACTTTTTCAAGAGATTCAGTGAAAAATGGAACCTAAAAATGGAACTCAGGAAAGCAAATTCAGTTCGACTGCAAGATCAAATAGTATACACGAAGGAAATGCTGACCGTAATTTTCTTTTTCACTGATATATCTGTACTCTTGGAGTGCAATTGAAGTATTTGCAAAACCCATTTACTTTTTATTAAAAAAAAAAAAAAAAAAAGAAAAAGTGGAAGATCTCTCTTGAAGGTTCAACTGTAACTTTTGCTGAACTAAAACTGCTTTCTTATTGAGTTATGAGATTTCGAAAAGTTAAACAGTTTTTTAACGATCTTTGGGAGATTTTTGAGTGTGGCTATTCTTGTTCCTTATATTAGTTTTTTAAGTTTTTTTTTCCTGTTTCTTAACATCTTTTTTTTCTCTCGTTTCATACGTTACGTTACTCTAAATATTGTTCATCTATTAAAAGTTTCAGAATTTAGATCGTTCTGCTGCCNTTTAAGTTTTTTTTTCCTGTTTCTTAACATCTTTTTTTTCTCTCGTTTCATACGTTACGTTACTGTAAATATTGTTCATCTATTAAAAGTTTCAGAATTTAGATCGTTCTGCTGCTACCCTTTATTTTGATTGCGCTAATCGATTTCCGTATCTGAAACTCTGTAGCGGTAAGTTTATGTTTTAGATTTGTTAAAGATATGAATCTTAATTGAATTCTTTTTATAGGTCTGTTATTTCTCCCTCTTTTTTCAAGAGAATTGGAGTTCACAGGATTATTTTTACTTAACTTCTTTGTTTTATTGAAGCTCTTTGTTTGCCGGACTATCTTTCAACATGGTACAAACTGACCCTGATGCATACATGGTTAGTCGATCCTTATTCCTTCTGCCGTTGAACTTTTATGTATTGTTTATTAACTATCAATGATTTTCTTTATTAGCTTCTTAATTCATTGTTTAAACGATTTCTTTTTAGGAATTCTATAAGTCTTGATTATTTAAGGATGTTGCTTGTCCGCTTGCAATCTGTGCTAGAAGCAGCAGCTTTTATTAGACTTAGAAACAGTGTTATCGAAATTATGTTTTGTGATATCGACAAGCGTTTACGAATTGCGTCGGTACTTTCTCATGGTTTTGAATAAATAAATATCATTCATCACACGTCATTTCCTTTGATTTTCGCTATGAACTTTCCAAACATTTTAATTTTGAAGGAAGAATTACACGAAATGTTATACCATAAAAGTGACAAACGTCGTATGGCCGGTCTATACTTGCAGACGTTCTTCGAATATGACGAGGTTAAAAAATTATATTTCAATTTCATATATTCCATATGTACGTTTTCTAAATGTTTTGAAAAATTTTGAATTTTCACATTTCAGTCCACAATGATTTTTTAGGGATTTCTTTCCGATGATACTACATTAGCTGAAGCTTTATGGCGTAATCTCTATATGCAACGATCTGTAGATCCAATCCATCTCAATCGCGCGGTATACTATATACGTGGGACGGTTTGTTTTATTTGTAATTGGTAGCAGATCTTGTTATGGTTGAGTTTGAAAAAGTCGTTTCGTTTAAGCTTTTATGGAAGCGAAGAATACATTGGCGATGAAAATGGTATTTGTAATGCCATTTATAATTTTCGTCAATTTCAGATGTCATACTTGGATAGTCTCAGTCTAGAGGAAATTCTTTTAGAGGGTATCAAGAACTGGAAAACAGCACGTCCGGATGTGAAGTTCAATGACAAAAATGCTTTTGATTTAGCTGAAGATGTAGCTCATTCTTTACTGAAGCGGAAATATAAACATACCTAAAGTGTCGTTTATCAGTTTTTATATTAGATAAATTTAGTCTTCTAATCAAGTGTTATCCTTTTTTGGTTTTCTTATATCATGTATTATCAGTTTTAGTACTTTTCTAGTAGAAAAAAGAGGTTGCAAGGTAGGGACAACTTTAGTTTTGTGCTACAAACCATAAAATTTGGTTGTGCTACTCTCTTTGTGTCATACGTATAGAATGTAATTCTCGCCGTCAATTGTTCCATATCGCCACCAGTGGTCAAACTTATTCAATTATTCTACACGTATGTTGAAATTGTTATTTGAGTGTTGTATTATGTGTTCATTTATAAAATTTATTATGTATTTCTGTGCAGTTTGCATGAATTTTTTATTTTGATAAGAATGTGTTTTTTCATAAGAGGAAAATAAAAAGGAGCGAATTGATTGAATAGTTAGTGAAGTGGATTCTTCTGGTTACAAATTTTGGTTTTATTCCTAAAGTAATTTCGAAAGNTTATCAGTTTTAGTACTTTTCTAGTAGAAAAAAGAGGTTGCAAGGTAGGGACAAATTTAGTTTTGTGCTACAAACCATAAAATTTGGTTGTGCTACTCTCTTTGTGTCTTACGTATAGAATGTAATTCTCGCCGTCACTTGTTCCATATCGCCACCAGTGGTCAAACTTATTCAATTATTCTGCACGTATGTTGAAATTGTTATTTGAATGTTGTATTATGTGTTCATTTATAAAATTTATTATGTATTTCTGTGCAGTTTGCATGAATTTTTTATTTTGATAAGAATGTGTTTTTTCATAAGAGGAAAATAAAAAGGAGCGAATTGATTGAATAGTTAGTGAAGTGGATTCTTCTGGTTACAAATTCTGGTTTTATTCCTAGAGTAATTTCGAAAGTTTTTTTTTTTTTGGAATTTTGATTTCTTTGCTGTGATAAAGAAAAATCTAGCTATTTTCTCTCCACCATCCGTGAGAAATTTTAATATTAAAATGCTCTTGTGTGAGCGGATAAAAACACTGGGATAATGAAAAGTTTCTGAATGATAGACAATAGAATAAGTGGACNTTTTTTTTTTGGAATTTTGATTTCTTTGCTGTGATAAAGAAAAATCTAGCTATTTATCTAGCTATTTTCTCTCCACCATCCGTGAGAAATTTTAATGTTAAAATGCTCTTGTGTGAGCGAATAAAAACACTGGGATAATGAAAAGTTTCTGAATGATAGACAATAGAATAAGTGGACAAGAAAATGCGATTTTAACATTCACCAGCAAACTAGAGTTTTTCGCAATTTTCCTAACTGTTCGAGATGCTCTCGATTTTTTTTCCGTTTCTTAGATTTCTCAAGTAATGTTGTGTGAAACTGGATATTATATCCTCTTATATTTACAATCTAATTCGTTTCATTCCTGTGGCAGACGTGCCTCACTTTATTTGAGTTTTAAAATCAGGAAGAAAAAAAAAAGTGCTCTGAATGCTACAAAAAAAAAACTGATGAGATGGTTGGCAAGGATTTGAAGACTGAATTAGACTTTATTTATGTTTATTTACTGAAATTCTGGTTACTACAATCGTAACGATTAGGTTAAGTAATTTGGTCGCGTATTCCTTGTTGTTGTTTATTTGGTCATATTTCATTTTTCCGGTATGCTACTTCTCTTTCTTAAGTTATTATCACATTATGTAATTGGTGCTAAAAGCAGAGAATTTCTTCACCTTGAAGAGGTTGATCACGAAAAAATTTCAAATGCTCATTATTTTTTCAATATTTTGACTACGCACCAATGATTAAACTGATTTATAGAATCTGATTAACTCCGCTCATCCGTTTTACTTACTGATGGATTATCAAGTCCAACTTTCTTGAAAATATCAAGTTGCTATGTAATCATTTTCTGATTTCATCACTTTTTCATAAGCAGTTTGTAGCCATAAGAGGAAAGCTAGCTTATAATTCAATAAATTTGGGTTTCAAGTGTGTGGTTTCAGGATCTTTCATTTGTATATATTGTGAAGTTTGCCATCCAACTTCTCAAATAATTTTCTTTGCTCTATCAAAAATTGCTTGTTGAAAGTAAAATGTCATGCCGATGTATAAAACTCTTCATAAATTATTTCTTCAGCGCTTTGAATGAAACGCCGCTAGCGAAGCAAATGTCACTTTTCGATGGATCATCTTACTCCACAACAAACAATTTTTTCTTTTTTCATATCTGATATTTTGATCTGTCCGCATCTTCTTTCCACCTTCCTCTAGTCCTTAATCCATTCTCCTCATTACTACGTTGATTTTCATCAAACTTTTCAAGTTTGATCCTTCTCCGTCTATTACCTGGCATCTGACTTGAATGAAGTGACATATTCTAAGTGTTTGCTTGCTTCACAAGAAATTTTCTCGCCATCCATCCTCTGGTTACACTTGTCGCTTCTCATACTGTTAGTGACGAAGTCTCTGTATCATGTTCATGTGTTAATTGTTTGAGAGTTACTTGGAGCATTTGCTTCTCCTATCACACCTTTCTGAACTTCTTTTTTTGTAAAGCAACAAACTGCCATCCCTTTCAGTTATTTATTTATTGCATCTGAGATCTTCCTACTTATTGCACCATCCTGAATTTCTTTCCTTTTTTTATCTCTCATTTTTATTTTTTTTCCGTAACGAAAGATTTTGTGACTGAACTTGAAGAGAAACGGCAAGGGGTCGTGAGCAAAAATAATGATGATGAAATAATTAGATGCTTTTAAATTTTATAGTGATTAGCATCAAATTTCCCAATATTTTCATGCAGGGATGATATCCAGTTTAGCACTGGTAAAAAAGTCTGTCTTTTTCGTGGAAGCCAGCAATATCTATCTGTAATTTGATTTATTTTTTTAAACGATCTCTGTCACTGTTCTCTAAGTAATCTTTC
This sequence comes from Setaria digitata, assembly GCA_003640385.1. Taxonomy (NCBI): domain Eukaryota; kingdom Metazoa; phylum Nematoda; class Chromadorea; order Rhabditida; family Setariidae; genus Setaria; species Setaria digitata. The sequence continues at coordinate 198,512 of RCAB01000026.1, read as the reverse complement.
TGATGATACATAATGTGATTTTTGGAACTGATTCCGCTAGCAGCGATTGCATCAGCTCTATCAGACAATCAGTCTAAGTTGCTTCTTGAACATTTCCATCCATTTGGTTTTTAGTCTTCATTCTTACTTAAATTTCTATCCAAAATTAGACAGGAAAGTGTTTCGGATTGAAAATTACTGTCGTTATTTTTTTTTTTTTTTTTTTTTTTAGAGTCGAAAACCCTTAAAATCGAATTAAAATTAAATATATGTTTTAAAAATGATATCACTGAGAATAGAGTATAGGGAAGGCAGGAAGATCGAAATTGCCACTAATACTGCATATGTATGAAAGTCAAAGATAATTGAATCTCTGTTTTTTAAAAAAAAGACCTATAAATTCAGCTAAACTGGTAGGAAAACATCATGCAGAACATTTGTTTTCGATTAATAAGTTGCTTTTAAAAATTCCATATCTTTAATTTGTTACAACTATTTTATGTTGAGCATTGTAGTAAGTTCTCTTATTATTATTATTATTATTATTATTATTATTATTATTATTATTATTATTATTATTATTATTATTATTATTAGTTAATAGGTGAAATTGAAAAAACATTACGAGCTGCTTTCGTTTTCGTTTCCTCAGTAGAATGATTATAGAGAAATATTTTTCCTGCCTTGAATAGCCCTCGTAAACAGAGTTTTTAAACTTTTTAAAGCATAATTTGCAGAAGAAAAGACATTTTACTTTAATTAAACAGTTGCCATTCTTTCAAGAGATATCTAAAAAGTCGATTTTTATGGGTATTTTATAGATTGAAAATATTTCCTTCATACCTCTAGCTTATTCATTTAACTGCTTCAAAGAAGTTCATTTTAAAAAGACAGAAAAGCTCTACCATCTTTAAACGAATGATTGATTAGATCTTATTTGTAGATATGAGAAAATTCTTCAAATGTTTGCCTACAATGAACAGTTATTTATGCATGTATGATTAGCCACTAGAAATGGGAATTTCATTTGAAATTTCAACAGCTAAACTAATATTAATATTAGTAATTCAAATGAATTTCCATCACTTAATAGTGCTTCTGAACAGGTTGNCACTTAATAGTGCTTTCTTTCTGTTATCTGCAAACTCGTTGTATTCGTCAGTTGTTCCAAATCTGAGTAAAATAAAATGGTAATAGTAATTGCCTGTTTAATATCTGCTTACACCACTTTTCATATCCAATCAGCTGCAAAATATTTGTCTTTTAGATTTTTACTTTTAGTTATTTTGATCGACAATCATTATATTTCAAAATATGTTTCACTTCAAATTAAAAAACTGACAGCGTGAAAATAATATAATATCGCAAATTTTTGCTAAAATTATTGAAACAGATAAAGCTGATTGCTGCAAAACATTCGAGAAAATGAAGATATTGTCAGTGATAGAGAATTTGTCAAAAAACAAAAAAAAAAAAAAAAAACTCTTCAATGTGTTTAGATGTACTGGGGCTTGACAAGTTTTTTTTTTTTTTTTTAAATCCCAAACACTTGTTATCAAGTGTTATCAGGATTACATCAAATAAAAATGCTGCATTTTCGACAAAATTTTTGATCAGTTTTTCGGGTTAATTGTTTATTGACTCAAATATGACAGCATTTAATATCTAATCATTACTTTTATGTGTTAGAATTAAAATTCAGTTAGTGCTTTTTAGTCTAATTAACGAATGATGAACAAACGGCATGGGATAGCCAAAGAACGGGGTCATTAATATTGTCTCTGAGTGGGGCATTGTTTTCTTTCTAGAATATCAACAGGAACTCTTATTTTACTCAGCTATAATCTAAGACTAGATGAGTCTCAGTATAGGAGAGGAATATAGCTGGAATGACTTGTATCCCATTTATTTGTATTAACACAACGGTTTTTGTATACTTTAGCAAAAATAGATCATAAATAAGAATGATGTTCTCAGTATTTGATGAAATTAAAAATTATTCACTTCTTAATCTTAACGACAATTGCAAAACAAGCTTTTTAATTACTCCAACTGACAAGTTAGATCTTGAAGAAACCTGGTGATAAGGATTGATAAACTATTATCATTAATATCTTGCTTTTTGAGATATAATAATGTATTGATTAAAATCAAATAAGATATAGCAGTACAGTTTGACTTCTGAATCGATCCAATAAAGTGAAAAAAAAAAAAGGAAAACAACAAGGCTAATTTTGTCTTTCAAACTTTCAGAACAACTTTAAAAGAAAATTAATGCTGATGGATGGAGAATGTTATCCATTCCAGCAATTCGATAGACTTATTTCAGCTTTTGAAATAATTCATTTAAAGGGTAAATTAATTTCGGGATATTGAACAAAAATCTTCCATAGCAGGAAAAGAAAAAATCCATTTTTTGAGCTATTTGATATTCTTTACCAGATGAAATGCCTTTTGTTTTAGTCTTATAGAAAGTAGCATTAGATTTGAAAAACTCAATTAAGCTATTTGAATAGGCCATTTCAAGAGTAGCCATGTTGTTTAACTGTTTTCAAATATTTTAACTTTGCAAAAACTAACGATCTAAAAAAAAGGATAAGATTTAAATTGACATGAAATTGGAAGATGGAGGAAAAGTTCAGAATAAGAAGTGTTAGCTTTTCAGAGAGAGTTAGAACTAAATATAATATGAAACCTTGAAAAAGCTTAGCTTTTTTCTTTTTTCCCCTTTTCTCCTCCTACTTGTCAGACAGTAATTAATTTCGTTTTGTCATGAACAGTACAAAGTTAACTACTTCACATTTTCTTCAAAAGGTCATTGGGTCNTATTATATATATATTATATATATATTATATTATATAAAATATATATATCCTGAACACAAATCAGGAGTTGAAATGTTAGTTCATCATAGTCACTAGTACCTGTGCTGCNAATATATATATAATACTAATATATATTTTATATAAAATATATATATCCTGAATACAAATCAGGAGTTGAAATGTTAGTTCATCATAGTCACTAGTACCTGTGCTGAGAACTCTCGGGAGTATACTTGACACATCACGGCTTTCTTTTGTTGTGACAAATACTTATAATCAACATGGAAATGAGGAATTTAGCCTAGTTCAAAATGAAAACGAATTTGGGTTGAATTTATTACATTTGTCTTCAAACAACTTTCTTGTCCGTTAAAATTAAATCAATTTTTAGTCGAAATTTCATAACTGACGAGCGGTGACGATACAATGAAGCAAGTTCCCTATTCATTTCAAACTTGATTACTTGCTGGAAAATATGAATAAATAAAATTTTTCATACCTACTAAGGTTCTCTTATTTATAATAAGTCAGATTTGTAAATAGATTTATTCGAATATTATGTTACGTGTTTTTTTTTTTACATTAATTTCCTCATATGGAATAAATGTGAAAAGATATTAATTTCAACTTAACTGTCTTTCCTTCCAGTTATCAAGTTAATTATTGCCATGCTTCCAATTTACTATTCACTAAGATTATTCATGAATTAGAAAATATTTGAACAAAAACCGATTTTAAGACTGGAATAATCTCTTTTATCGTTTTCAAAGTGATTCGAATTGCTGAAATTTCAATTAGAGTTTTTCATTCAAGAATTTGTCAATCAGTCTACAAAGATAGAATAAACTTAAAGGCTAACTCTTTAATGGTATCAGAAGCAGTAATATATTGCTGATGAGCTGGAAGAGTAGCACTACAGATCTTTTCTGCAGTCTTTCACAGCAACTTATAACAAGCATCATCAAACTAGACAGAAGTTTGCTTTTACTTCATAGAAGTGTCTTGTACGCAAGTTCCTCTCTCATTTGTCACTCTTTTTTGCTTCCCTATTGCCAGCCAGATCTTTCACTTTTTTCAATGAATCTGAGCTAGGCTGCTTGAACTAACTGAACTGATGCGCAGCAGTGATTTGATAAATGTTCTGATTGCTGTACTGATCAATTAAACATTTCAGTAGTTTTGATTGCGCCTTCTTTGCTATCACCGCCTGATATCGTCTATAATAAGATAGCTATTTACAGACTTGGATGATAAGCTGAATTAGTAGGAACCTTCATGTTATGGGAGCTGTTTTAAGTTAGATTTGGTAATTGTAATAAAATTAAAAATGGAAAAAAAAAGTAGCTTGGAGCGATGCATCCATTGCAATCACAAAAAAATGTAAATCGTTTTTGCAACAGCTATTTGAGTATTAATAAATTACACACAAAATCCGATTATTTTGAGCAGAAGTGCACACTTTCAAACAAACTGTTTTTAAAATTAAAATCTCGAAACAGTCTTCGGGAGCTCATCGTTGCCGTCTGTTTACTGTCAAGTTCAGATGACTGTTTTAAAGGCATTTATTTCTTGCTGATGCTGCTGATTTTCTTCTCGGAAACAATGACACTTGAGTCTGTTAGACTTTTTTTTTACATTATTTCCAAGAAGACATTGTTGAATGCTTCTGTTTAAAGTATATTTAACTGATTCATTATTCGTTACTCTTCCCAGTACTGACTTAATCAACAAATATTATTTCTGAATACCGTCTGCTTCAGGTATTTTAATGGTGCAACTGATATGCTGGAAGCGAACTGCCATTAATTTCCTGTTGATTTATAGACTATATTAATGTAAAACTCAAACTAGTCACTATTAAATTTATATAATAATTAAAAAGTTTTAGTCGATTTTATTCAAGCACTATTAGATAGTGCTGATTCTATATAAATTTATACTAGAATTTCTGTGGTACACTTATTAAGAGTTGGAATCTTCTTGTAGTGTATTTAATTATTAAAAGTTTTTCCCTTTTTCTCTTTGTCTAGTAAAATGGATATAGTAGTTTTTATAATTTATTAGGCATCCAATAATAATTAGTCACAAATTTCAGCTTCCTAATAAACAATTTTCGATTTCAGATATCAGTGATATGCTTACTATTATTTATCACTTAATCAGTTACCATTTAGATGCGTCGAAAAATATGTTCGAATAAAAGAGATCAGGCACAAAACTAGAAAATTACTTATCTGAAGATAAAATTGATCGACAGTTTAAAATATCACCGGAAGCCTACTGATTCATCTGTAGATTTTCTACGGACTTGCTACTGAAAATTTATCCAGGAAGGGATTATTAGCCTTCACTCATCACTTCGAACAGTCAGAATTATTTTCACTTCAACCTCCTGCTTAGAATGGTAATGCAGTACTAATGAATAGCAGTACACACGCACAGCTCAGGTTTCAGTTCCGGCGTCAAGGATCTATGAGTCGTAAGTTTCCATTTTCTACTTCTCATTCGCCTTCATATCTACAAAACTATCTAGAAAATTTTCAGAGAAGTAAGATATTCTTAGTCTAAACTAAGATCATTTCAAGTTGGAGAAGAACAGGTCATACTAATTTCTGCTACATGAAATACAAATGATCGGAGGAGAAAGAACAGTAGTCACAAATATTACTTATCTCACAGGGGTCATTAGCCTTCAGTACCTCAGGCATCGTATTGTCTTGTACTGAGGTTTACTTACTAGTCTCTGAGAAGCACCAGCAACAGCACAACCAAGATCAGCTGGCCTGCTTTACACTCGGGAAGTGATGTCGATCTCGAACAAACGGACTAGTCTACAGAATAAGATTAAGATTGTTTGTCTGTTTCTCTGTGTGTTAGTAACTAAGATTGGCTTAGTGAATGAGTTCTTTCGTAACTCTTTTACAAATATATTTTTTCCCATCTCAACTTTTGTTGCTCTAATTTTCTTAAAAGTGTATATTTTAAGGCTGAATAGAAATGTGGACTGTTTTACTCTGGACAGACAGATGGGCCTTTTTTTGTCCAGCATCATGTTGGCGATAGTACCTTGCAAGTACTTCAATTTTCGAACTTTTAATAGAAATGCGGCCGACATAGGGTGGAATAGCTATACGCTTGTAATAAGTGATTATATATTTTAGAAATCCAAAAAACATACAATTCAGTTAGATTTAATTTATTTAAGGCGCAGCTTGATTTGACAACTCAAAAGGAGTGGGTAATCGAAACTACACTTAATTAAAATATGATACGGTATAAATGACCTACCTTAATGCGCTCATTGATTAGCTCCTGAAAACAACAACAACAACTTAGTAGTAGGCACATTTCGTTTTAGTTTTCAGGTCGTGGTAGTGCAGTTACATATAGAAAGGTCAGCAACACTCTTACTGACAAGTTGTGTGGGAAGTATTTTTAGCGCATTTGTCCATCTTTTACGTCAACAAACTTTCGTTTTCATTGGAGAAGTGATATTGGCCTGTGCTACAGGGCGATACAGTAGGAAACAAAAGTGTTTTTGTAGTAATGGGTAAACTTTTCAAATCTTCTTTCCATCCCTCAAAAGTGTGAGGAGAGAACTATTAAAGTAAGCTGAAGAATAGATGGGCTTAGTTTTTATTGCTGAAATTGTTAATTTCTATCCAACGCAGAGTTTCATTTTCTTCTCTAGGAACTATTGTTTTATTAATTAAAGTTTAATGAATTATATGTTAAAGCTTTTATGGATGATATTTCAATCATAACCCTACTTCATTTTAATTGTACTGAATATAAGTCAGTTTAGAGTGTCAGTTTAGTAATATTGAAGAAACAAAAGAAACACTTTTATTTCAAATTTTCAAATAGACACCTAGGAAAATTTGGGAAAATTGTAACTTTCCAGTTAGTGGTGGTGGACATGTTAGCCCAATGGCAATTATGGTTGCACCGAGCAAAGTGGACTACAGCGTAACGAAAGGTGGTCTGAGGCTTTGGGCTGTGCTGCTGGTATTTGTTATTCTTTGTTCCAGCTTTTACACGTTATTCTCCACCAAAGAACTAGCGGAACTTGCATTTGGTAATTTATTTCACTATCATGATTATGTCACATTGATTAGATGTTAGACTTTGCCTTTGGAGATATGATGCATAGCGGGAATGTAGCATGAAGTTCTTTCTTGTCACATCGGTGGCAGCAGAGTTTTCTTTCTGAATTGATGATTCCTTGACGAGTTGAGACGTGAAGTCTTTTCGCACTTTCTTTATCTTTAATAAGTGCAAAGAATCGAAAAGCAATTTATATTTAATGATTTCTGCTGAGAAGGACTTTCAAATTTAATTCTTTTTTGCAGAACTTTTTTTTGACAGTTACCATGCATAATAATAATTGTAAAATAATTTTTATTATTTATTTTACTGTTTCACAAATAATAAAAAAAGTTCCTTGTAGAAATCGATGGTGATGAAAACTTCGATTTTGATGGTGATATTGATGATGATGCGGACGAAATGGCGACACATAATCGACGAGCTGAAAAAGATACCACTCCATCACGAGAGTATATATCTCGGTCCAGAACATTTGAAGAAAACCGGAAAGCTCATCAACCAATCCAGGATGTCCCAGATTCAAGTATTTTTCTTTTCCCACGCTTTGGTAATGTGGTACATATTTTTACTGTTCGAATTCTGAGTTTTTTTAGTTTTTAAATTAATTTTTAAGTTTTCCAGTTTTTGGGACTATTGGATAAGGTATTACATTGAACGATTTCCCCTCATAGTAATTTTACAAGTAAAAAAGTAAGTAAAACTTGTATAACTGTTATGAACAGAATATTAAAATGCAAAGTTCACAATTATCGCTGTATTGTAGCTGATGACGACAGATTAGAAGACGATAAGTTCGAAGAAGAAGAAGCACGTCTGGCCGATCTTCGGGCGAAAGGTGAACGAAAAAACAACATACTATTAGATGACGCAATTGAGAATGCTGAACACGGTAATAGTGATACAGATAGTGACATTGATGGCAGTGATAATGATGACGATAATGTTAGTGTTGATGATATTAACATTTCCTTTCTCTACCATTTTTGTGCTGATAGGTTGGTTATAACTTTATTGAATTAACTAAGGTAATTTACTCTCAGTCGGATGTTTTCAGGTTTTCAAAGAAGCAGACCTGCCAGCACGATCAACGAGTAAGTATATAAAGAAACAAAATAGAACAACTGAGGAGCACGATGAACGGGATGATAAATCGAAAAGAACTAAGGTATTAAAATGTTGACTATTAATTTGACAGTTGAAGCTTTAATGTTCGTTAAATTGAAAAGTTATATCTTTTGAGGTTCGTCGCAGACCCTTAAAAATTGTGGAAGATGATGAGGAAGAGATAGAAGAAACGAAGGAAGTGGAGGAAACAGAAGAAAAGCAGCTGCAGAAAGGAGAAGAAACAGATAGGGAGGAAATACATGATAGTGCAAAAGCAAGTCTTGCTGGAAAATTTGTGAATAATAATACGGTTGTAGTTAATAGATAATTTGTCTGGTGGTTCGATGCTTTCGTTTTTTAAAACTTCATTTGATGATACTGAACTTCAGGAAGAGGCGGACGAAATAGAGAATAAAGAGGAAGCAAGTGATGAAGAGAAAGAGAAGAAATCAGCGCATAAGACGAGGAGGAAACTTTCACCTTATAATACGGAAAAACCAAAGCGTGTAATTTATGTTTTCTTTTTAGACTTCTTTCAGTAACAGAAATTCAAATACATATTTCAAAAATATAGTGTGAAAAATTTTTGAATTCTATTTTAAGTATAAATTTCAAAAAAAAAAAACAGCGCATTATGCTCTTAGTTTTAAGTCATTTTGAAAACTTATCAAGATTAATCAGCTTGAATACATGTTAACTTTAACAGAAAGAAGCATTTTTTCTTCAGGGATGTAAACGGAAGAATTGCCTCCCTGGATATGATCGTCATCCACGAATGTCGCTTCTAAAACAAATACCAGTATGTTTCAAGCACCATATTTTAATTTGGTGAAACTTTAAGATTCTAGCTGTAACCTTTTATCCATTTCAAACCAATTTTTATCTACTTTAAAATCTTATATTTGAAGATAATAAATTATAAGTACCAAAGGGGTTTTTTCGGCTCTTCTTTTAGAAGCTGCTTTACAGCCTTCAATGTCGAACAGAAATAAGCAGTTACCGGTGAATGATTTCAAACTAGCTCAGAATAATGTACAAGATGAAGAAATGGAGAGTATAGATGGTGAAGGGGAATACGATGAGACTGAAGATAAAGAACTTTATGGCAAAAAGATCAGTGAATTGATTGCTGTTAAAAAAGAAAAGTTTGTTAATATTGCTCATTTCCTTTCTTTTTTTTAAATACTCATTTTTTCTGAACTATCGTAAATTGTATGAAAATTTTTCATTATAGTTAAGGGAGCCTCACTACTCGGGGGTGTGATATCTATTGTTATTGTGTTTAGTTTATAAAAGCAAATCAAAACTGTTGCTGCAAGAATGCATGACTACTTCGAACACTTCGTACTACGAAATAACCAAGGCTTTGTGCTCAGGCTCGTTACCAGGAGTAATGAACTACTGTCATATTAAAAAAGTGCAAATGCAAATCATTTTAGCAGTTATTTTTCTTAGAGTTTCGTTTATCGTTGTAGCTGTCAAGACTCCGCAGCATTTTGTACTTGCAGTTGCAGTTAAAGTATTAAAAGATGATTTGATTCGGCTTATTATTAATAAAATATATCTTTATTAGGTGGAATTAACGCATTAATATAGAAGGAAGTGATTTCTTATTCGTTTTTTATCGTAGGTCGAATCATCCGACAGTTTACAAACGTCATGCTATAACGAATCGTGATGATCACAAGTATCGAAATCAGCTGGATCATGCAGATTATCTCGTTGAAAAGGTCAGTAAAAAGCATGAACGTGGAGTAAAATAAAATACAGATTAATTCACTGAAGAATTTACAAACTTTGCTTGAACCAAGGCAAATTATAAACAGTCTGCATAAATTCTGTAGATTGATTTATTAATTCATCGACCTCTCTTCTCTTATCTTTAACTCTATCTTCTAGTCCCACTCGAAAATAACATAATTGTTTTTCAAATTCTCTGGACTTTCTTTTTCTTTCATTTTCATTTTTACAGTCAATAAGGATGTTGCAAAGTAGTTATAATAATGTTCTTATGTTGGCCTCGTCTATTCCTTTGTGGCTCAGTTGTGCAATGAGTGGCCTACGGGCATGTCTCGTAGAATAACAACTAAACTATTGAATTTTTTTTTTTTTGTTTTAATCCACTCTCAGCATAGATTTCGTTTGTCTAAACTATTTAAGAATCGTCAAACGATCTAAACATTTTCGAGTCTCAGTAAATCTAACAAAAGTTTGTAATTGTCGAATGGTTTCTATTTCCTTACTGTGGGAGATCACAAGTGGGTTCAACTAAAATTTAATCCGCTTCCTTTTTATATTGATGCGTTTACTGTGAGCTGATTAGGCTTAAATTCATGCCTCTGATTTATAAATTTTGTTTCAAACTGTAATAATATTCTTTCTTTACAAAGTATTCTGGAATTATTCTCGTCATCTGTCACCGGACTGCTTATCTTTGGTTTTTCTGTTGGTTTATTTGTACGTAAGCTACTTGGGTTGGTATCGATATTTCATATAATCTCTGTGGTTCAGACTTCTGTTAATTGAAATTTTCATTTTATTTAGACTATTTTAAAATATAAAATGCTTTTTTTTATCAGCTGTTTTTAAGATTTTTAAGACACATTTGCTGTGTAGATTGTTCCAGTTGTTTACTTCGTGATATATTAATTTATTCGTTTCTTGAAAGTTGAGTTATTGATTAAGTAAACTATGGGTTGATTAGAATTTAGACATCTCTTATCCACCCTCACATATTGTATTGGAGAAATTTCTGACGGATTATGTTCTGTTTAATCTATATATCAAATGATTGGATAGAATTGATGCACTAAATAGATATTAGTTATGAAAAGTTAAAGAAATAGCACGAATTTGGAAAATTCATAAGGAAAGACTTGGTGGTAGTTTGCCATTTCAAGAAATGGTTGAAAAATCTGTGGCAGAGCCATTGCTGCCAACTTAGTCCACTGCCTCTAATGGCACAATATTTCTGTTAAATGTTAACTTGAAGTATTATAATTAGCATGTGTTGAGGGTTTATCCTAAGTTTTTAATGTGATACATTACTTCTGATAAACATATCAAGGTGGTTTGCATTTTAGGATATTTTATTATTGAGGTTCGAGTAGTCAGTTCCTTGTTGACCGATCGTTCTGATGACTATTCTCCATCTATTTTTTTTTTTTTTTTTCTTTTAACAACTTTGTTCAATTTAAAATGATTAAAATTAGAGAGACTCGGAAATGGTCGAACTTCAGCCCTTCTAGCATAAAACTAATTTTTCAATTTTTCGAATATTTTTGTACATTTTATTCTCTTTTCCATGTATATGAATTCCATTCGCTCTAATAAAAGCTTATTTTATGGGTGCTGTTTGCTCAGTGAAATACTGTATATTAACACTATTGCCGTACTTCAACTTTTGTCTTAACATTAAAGAAAAGACTGGGCTGGAAAATCAGACTTAATTCATCAATTCATTCCCTATGAAAAGTTCTGCTTATTTTTACACTTCTGATTCCCTTTTGTCCTTATTTCATATAATTTTGAAGTCAGGATAGGTTCAGTCAACTTAGCCTATGCTTCATCTCAAAATGTTGTAAAGTAAACTGAAGGCACCTCACGAATTCATGGTGATTTAAATTAAAGTGCCTCGATGTCACTTCATAAGAGTTATTCAAAAATATGTTTGATTAGTGAATCTATGAAAGCTGCTCTTTCCGTATAATTATTATTAGGCTCGATGTAATGCTGGTCAGTATGTTTGTTTCGACATTTTGAACTCATTGGGAACTGTGTATTGTTTACTTTATGTGATTCTTATTCAACTTCTAAAAGTTTTAAACTAGGACTGTTAATTTTTAAGATCTGATACATAACACTGCTTTCCATATTGACCTTTTAACTTTTCATTATTTCAGTTATTATTTTCTTCGTTGTTTCAATAGAAAATCAAATATTTAGCTGATGAATCGGGATTTAAGATTTAAAAGTTTATTTTTGACAGGAAAATAAACTTTAAAGATAGGATATCGATAGATCGCCAAGTTATAGAGTATCCATTTAAACTTTATATATATTTTGTATATACATTTAACTGCAAATTCTAGACTATTTCTGGTTTGTAAGTTTCGGAAAACTTTAAAAAACTTGAAAGCATTCCTTGTTTATTGGCTTAGACAAGCTAAAATTAGATGGGGTAGAAGCGTTAGCTGGTAATATGTTCATCTAGTAGCATTTTCAGCATGACTTCCACTCCGCCACTGCCATTTTCGAGACTGTTTTACGATCTAATCCTGATAGCCCTCGAGCTCATTTTGGTATCGCTCGAGCAAATGATATTAAAAGCGAAATTGAATCAGATCATTCATTTCTGGATGTAGCGATCAATGAATACCAAAAGGTGCTGGATATTGACAGTACGCCGGATGCCCTATTCAAGTAAATACATCTTTCTGTGTCGACGTATATATTTTTACTTTTGATTTTGAGTTTTTGAGTTATTCCAAATTTCTATGGCTTTAAAGTCACTAATCATACTGTTTTTTTTTACTGATAAAACTCTCAAATTTGATTTAGCAGTGCTATAAAACAAATAGAAAGCAACGCATCTCGTTTATGAGATTTTGACTTCTTCATTGTCTATTTCTTCAGAGTGTAAATCTCAATTTATGATTACATTCTCGAATTGACAGATCTTAACTTCTCTAATTTGTGGGCCTTCAAGTTAATTCGCTTTTGGTATTATTCTTGATATTTTTAGTCAGGCAGCATATCGTTTGATCGATCGTGCAAGATTCCGCGGTATGTTACATCGCGTACTGCAAGCGCAACGTTCTCTGATCGATCGTTATCCGGATGTTTTACAGCTGCACAATGATCAAGGACTGACCTTTTTAATGATGGGACGAGAAGACGATGCACGAATGGTATTTGAAAATGTATGTTGCTTCTCATTTCTCTTCGAAAATCTGTAATACATCATGGTCTGTGACGAATTTAACTTATTCAGCTCCAATTTTTAAATTCAGAAATTTTTTAAATAGGTTTTGAAAATTTCACCAACAAATGGTGTTGCTCAAGCATATTACGGTTATATTTTGAAACTAAGCGGAGATCTGGAGAATGGCGTGCTGTATATGCGTAAAGGCCTACGTGCTGTTCGTGACATAATTGCTGATCCCAGGTATTCTTTTTCTATTTCCTTAATGAAATTTTTGGTTTGTCATGCTGAGAATAGGTATTTATTCTTTATCGCTTAACACGTCATATAATAAGTAAATACAATTGTTCTACACTCTTAAGTTGTTATTTTCTGATTGTCTTTAGTTTGTTTATGTTTAGAATATATTTTAGGTGTACATTTGGTACAATTGAAATATTGAGCAAAAGTAATGGAAGATTACAAATTCTTCCTTTTTTAAACTCTAATATTTTTATTTTCAGATTTTATTACCATTTCGGCGAAGCATTGACGCGATTGGGTAGGAGGCAGGAGGTAGGAATAACTTCTGAAAGTTATCCTTTTTTCCTTTTCGGTATATCAGGACAAATAGCTAAGAAATATACATATTTTTATCTTATTTTTGCACTCTTTCTTTCGCAGTATTTAAAAGAATTCTGCAGTGATGTTTAATTTTAATGCTCAAATCATGGTTTTTTTTTCTTATGCCACCTTCTTGACATACTTGTATTTTAAGGCATATCGAGTATATAGCATTGGAGTAAAAGTCGGTCTATTCCCCTCTGCTTATCAACGATCTCTATACAATGTCGAGGGTTTAACTGCTCGACCTTGGTGGTCTACTGAACAAACTCTCTGTTCGAAACATCTCAAGGTAGTCGTTTTTCTATGTTTCCTTATAAGAACGTGCAATTTGTGAGCAGCTGAAGTTAAATCTTAGACAAGAAAATATTTTTTTCAGTAAGATTTTGGTGTTTCAGAAGAAATTGTCATTCGGAAATTAAGTCGTCATTCGTATGTTAAAAATAAATAAGAAAATGTCATATTACTGCTGTTGTTATTTGTAGATTGTAAAAGTAAATAAAATAAATCAGTGGTATTTGCAAATTTTCAAACACAAATATTTGCAAAGGAAGAAGGGTGTGAATAATGTTCACTTTTCAGAAAATTGAAAGGCAGTGGACAGTTATTCGAGAAGAAGCGGCTGCAATACTGAGCAGTGAACCAAATTTATTTGAACCACAACATAAAGAACTGATCATTGATGGACAGTGGTCAGCTTTCACTTTATATAGTGGTAATTCATGGAACTCGTCGAATTGTTTAAAAGCACCAAAAACATGCAGCATTATGCGCATGTTTAAGGATTCGTCTAACTGCTTAAAAAGCGAAGTGAGAATTAAAAAATTTATCCAGCACTTGTTGAGTAGAGAAAGTGCTACTGAAACTCTCGTGTTACTCAATTGTATCTTTATTTTTTTTCTTTGATATCTTTTTTCTGTTGCTATGGTCACAAGTGTTTTTATTTTCCTTTTATTCGTAGTTTTTCGAATAGTGCCTAATAGGAGAGATAAAGAGAAAATCTCCAAATTATTTTCTTTTACATGCAGAAGATTGACGACATGAGAATCGCCACTGAAAGTTTCTGTTTTACAGATAAAGCTTTCACTTCTAGTAAGTGGTACTCGAATATGGCCACATTGTGGGTATTCCAATTACCGCCTACAAGCCCATTTGGGTCTTATAGTATCATCTGGTACTTTTTTTTCATTCATCTGGTATTTTTTTTTTTCATTTTTTGTAGTTTGATAAATTATCTCGTATAAAATTTATGGTATTTCTAATCAACTTTTTCAGAAGCTCGGTTGCGAGTAGGACACGAAGTGCGAGGTTGGAAAGCGGGTCATTTTCTTGTTTTCGATGATTCATTTGAACAGGAATTGTGGTTCGAGGGTGCATCTGCAAACAAATATCGTTTGATACTCAGGATGGATCTCTGGCATCCTGAAATAGATCCAGCGAGGAGAGTTGAATTTAGAAGTACTTAAAGATCAGTTTTTTATGTAGAAATATTTAAAGACTTGTCACGTATCCGCTTTTGTGCTTTCGGAAATACTGCACTTCTATCCATCGTCAGGTTATGTAATCTGTTTAGTTTCCACATTTTAGCACAGGATACTAATCCTCCGGACTATCAAAAGTCTAACAGTCGATTCTTGTCTGTGAAAAGCAAATGACTTTAACTACACTGCCGCGATGTAACCTTGGACTCAAAGACCTTGCAGAAGTGAGCGAGAGGTATTATAGAAACTTCTGCTTTCTTCCCTTTTTCCATATTAAGTACAGAAAAAGGGAAGATTTTTATCAGTAGGTACCTTGAACTTTCTGGTATTTCTGATGTTTTTTCCTTTAAATAAAAATGATATTCACCGGAAGCATCACCGACTTTTCTCTGTTATTAATCGTCAAATGTACATTACGCCAGTGTTCTCTAGTTGAGTGGATTAACTGTAAATAGTTGAATTTGCTTAAACTTTTTCCCTTCTTGGTTATCCGTCGAAGAAATCTTTTGGACCTTATATTTGCTTCTGGTCAATATCGTTATAAGGCGATATTTGGTAGCGACAGGTATCATTTGTAGTTATTATTATTGTCACTTCGCGATGCTTCTCTTTCATGTGCTTCACAATCTCGAAGTTTTCATTTGAGTGTTCGTTTCTAGCGCTTTTTGAGATATTATATTGAATGAGTACATGAGGACATTCAGAAGTTGGAGTGCATGAAACTTAGTTCCTCAATTCGAATGTTTCTGAGTGTGTGCCTTATTTTCTCACTGTATTGAATATCAATTGAGAGTAACTCCATTTGCTCAACGATAAAATAATGATTAGTACTTGTAACACTTCTTCACCTTTTATATACTTCATATAATTTATGGAACCATCTACTGTATGCCACAAAAGAGAGAAAGGGAGTACTTGAGGAACGATTTAGTAAAAATTGTACTATAGCAATGTTTTTTCCTCCTACTCTGGAAAAACAAACCATTTTGTTCCATTACACGAGCACATTTATACTTCCACTTTATGAACTTTGTAACCTAATGTGAACCGTCGTGAAGTTACATGGAAGTACTAAAACATCCACATGTTTTAGACGGACAACAGTGCGCTGGAATGTTGCTGGAGCTTGGCATGTTAAAAAGATAAATGACGTTTCACAATCACAAAACTAAAAGCGTTAGTACTAAAGCTGCAAGGGGTTCACACTACGTAACAAAGTTATAGAAATCAGTAAAAGTAAAAGAACTGCTTCACTTGATTTCTGCGACATTCTGTATCCTATATTTGATTTTCCGGTGGAAATTCAAGATAAATGAACTATGGAATGCAATCGGAAAGGCAATCGCACTGCCTTCATGTACAATTCTGAACAAATCGTCCTTGTTCGGAAGATCTCAACTGGCTACTACAAATGTTATTATTATAAAATCTGCCAATACCAAGGTGAAATGATTACGCTGCATTTTTATTTTTCATCGATAAGGTACATTAATAATTAGAAATTTGAGAAAAGTAATGGAATAGTGAGAATTTAACCGGAGCAGGATGTTACCACACAGGCAACGAAACAAACAACGATACATTTCTTGGTGTCTAATACAGTCACGAGAAAGGCGAAAAACAACATTCACACCCTTAACGGTAACGATGAGTGACAGAAAGTTATAATTGGGCAAGAATACAGTCAAAAGAGTTCGGTTATTTCTGCATCTGAAATAAAATCCTTTTGGCAATACAAAGCAATTAGTGTGTGCGCAACTATCGGAAAAACTTTGTGTATGAAAGTGAAGTAGTACAACTACTGAATATGACCCAGATAATTAAATTAGGGGGTGAAAGTCGCATTCACTTCATAAAAAACTATCGAAGAACTCCAAAAACTTTTGCACGCAAGTAGGCAAGTAAAGGCTAGGCTGCTATTTCTGTAAAAATAGTCGAACTGAGCGCTAAAATAACTGATCTCGAGAAATGTAACAAATATAACTAAAGTGATTCTATAAATGGATTATCCATCCTGAGCAGCTTAGCGCCAGTAATCAATAAAAAGACAAAACTATGTACAGAAAAACGGTAAGTAAAAAATAAAAATGTGTATTAAACGTGTAATGAATGGAAAGAATATGTAAAATGAGCTATCGCTCATAGTTACGAACAGTAATTGTAATCAGTCTGAAAGATAGGATTTCCAAGACTATGAAATAAACAGGCCTGAACATTAATATTCGTCTCTTACTGTATTTTTTTTTAGAACAATTAAGATCAAATTCGTGTTCAATGCAAACCCACACAAATATACAGGTGAATGAATATATCTGGAAATATAGAGAAAATCAGAACAGCATTTAATGATTTGATTCAGCATCTGATTTGTTGATGACTTCGAGATCACTATTTTCATTGCTCATAGTGGTCGCTTCTTTATCAATACTACCGCTAATCTTCTCAAACTCCGATGTTTCCGGAGAAGTCTTACCAGAAGTCTCTGCAAAAGTTGTGCGGAGATGCTCAGGACTACTGCCACTACTTTCGTTCGTTGATGTTTTCGATGTTTCGTCCGGGTTTTCTGCTTTCTTCTTCAAATTCTGTTCTTTTTGCGCTGCTATTGCTTGTTGTAGTCTCCGATCATCCAATAAGCGCCGAAGGGGATGATTCTCGTCTCTAATTAAGTTCTGTATGGTGTCGTATTCTACAATCTGGAAATTTGGCATTTTCATTGTGAATTTCATTAATTCTATGGAATCAAAAAAGAAAATCTTCATTTTTCAATACTTCAGCGGTATGTAAAACTACCCTAATGTTATCTTTCCGAACTCGAAATTCCGACGACTAAAATTTTTAAATGTCATTAAGGTGATTATGACTTCCCACTGACTTCAACTAATGGTTTGAAATAACTTTGTTTTAGCTACTATAACTTCGTAACTGGTCTTGAAATGACTACTTTACCTTCCCTTGCTTCATATGAAGGATTTTATCCAAACCCAAAACATTCTCCAAACGATGAGCAATTATCATAACAGTACAGTCAACAAATGCTTCACGCAAGCATTTCTGAATATGTCGGTTGGTCGTGTTATCTAGACTACCTGTCGCTTCGTCCAGTACCACGATTCTTACTTGCCTAAAATTAATAATTTGAAACTTTCGTAAGCCTTATAAAAATTTTCAGAGCTTAATAGATAGATACCAGTTTAATCACTGTTTTTCCAGGAAAATTTTATTCCAAATGAAGAAAACTTATAAAAACAACTAACCTCAACAAAGCTCGTGCCATACAGAATAATTGTCGCTCACCAACTGACATATTACGTCCACCTTCAGTTATGGGAGATTCCAATTTCTGATCCAGTGCTGATACCTTAAAAACTAGGTACTTTAGCTAAAAATATCAACAATTGGAGCACTATCCTCTTTTTTACAATAATGCCAAATACAGTTTACAATCTTCAAATCATGTGCAACATAAACATAAATAAGATTTCTGTCCTGATAACCATACCATCTCTTTCAAATAAGTTTTTTCCAGAGCCATCCAAATTTGATCATCGGTTAATTCATTATTTGGATCAAGATTAAACCGGATTGTGCCGACAAAAAGTGTCGGATCTTGTGGAATCACCGCAATAGCTCGACGCAAACGATGAAGTCCAATGCATGATGTGTTAATACCATCTATTTCAATAGTACCCGATGTGAGTGGATATAAACGGAAGAGGGCATTACAGAGCGATGTTTTACCTAAACACCTTATGAAATTACATAAAAGTCACTGTGAAGCATTAACCAGCTTCAGATACTTTTAAAAAAAAAAATTATATAGCTGGTAAAATCAGATACTATTGCAGTTAAAAAGATTACTTGAAACACGACATACACCGCTAGCCACTTATAGCTGAAATGTTTACCTGATCCAGTGCGTCCAATAATTCCTACCTTTTCCTTTGGTTCAATCTTAAAGCTAACATTATCTAGCGCTAAGGGTAGATTTGGTCGATAACGTACCCTGAAACACTAGTTATTTTAATTTGAGGATCAAGAATTTACAAAGTTTAAAAAAAGAGGTTAATAGAAATTATTTTTTTGAAGAGTAAATACATGTATTTCCAATGGCAATTTTGCTTTGGCTTATAGAAATTGAATGGCATAATACTTACGTAACTCCTTTGAATGCAATAGATCCTTCGATAGAGCCATTAATCGGTAAAGAAGAGTCATCTCTTTCCTTGTTCCAGTCATCTTCCGATTCAATATGCTCAAATATACATAGGTTACTTATGAACTCATACTAGTAACTAATGAAGTAGAAAGTACGGACCAAAGTTTGCATTCTGAAATCACTTTTAAGCTCCCCATAACTGATGCAATTTATACATCGACTTCTCAATAGAAATGTGATTACCTACATGAGACGTGTTATGGAACGTCTTCATCAATTCAGTAATAGCACTGAAGTTATGTCGTAAAAGGTGAGTGAGAAAGATTCTGTGTTCAAAAGAAATTAATGAAAAACAAAAAAAAATGAGATAAAACAATGGGAATATTTCCGTTTCTGCTTTCAGTGTAATATTTAATTTCACCTACAAAAAAATCGTAGATCAGAACATAACAATATTTGTTCGAATGAAATATTTAAAAACAAATTATATGGTGGACTAACATCGCTGTAATAAGCGACGCGTTCAACAGACGTCATTTTCGCTTCTAATTCTGTTTGTGTGCGTACCGCAAATTGAAATATACCACTCATCTACAAATGCTGAGGGTTTTGTGCATTTTTGTTTTCCAGTTGCACAGTACTTTGGTTATGCAGAGAACAGTTTTGTACAATAATCTCATTCAGTCCACTGAATATTGAAGAATATTATTGTGTCAAATGAGTTAACAAGCACCTGACAAAGAGTGTGCTTTTTTCTATAAAAAAGCAAATTATTTAAAATTATATCCCTATAATTTCATAACTCCTGTTCTCTACCATATACAAAACTTTATAGACATCCAAAAATTACCTGTAGAGCAAAAACAAGTGCCATTCCAGCGTCAGCCGGTGCTATACTTCCGCTCAGCAGAACAATTAATAAAGCCACAATAAAGGTGATGGCAACAACCAATAAATCCAGCCATACAGCTAACCAACGCATCGCTGACTGATACATAAACATGGCACCACTTCAAAAAAAAAAAAAAAAATTGGAATTTGGATTTGTTGCTGAATTAGTTCCAGAGCAGTGAGCAATTCAAAATATGAAATTCAAAATACAAGTAAAAAATTTTAAATTTGGAGGTTGGAAGAACGAAATCCAATAATATAATTCTTAAAACGAGACAAATATTTTAATATCCTCAAGTAACTACCTGTTCAAATCGAGTTGGTTCTTCAAAGTATCAATGAAATCATCCGTCTGGCCAAGTGAGTGAATGGTATGAATGCCTTCCATACTTGCAGATATGTGATCAAACAATGGAGAACGTGATATATTTTCAGATCGCTTTAAACTAGAAGACTCCGAAATAAAAATAAGTGGTATGAAACATTGTTTTCCAATCTCAAACACTAGTATGATTATACCGTCACGATCAACGCAAGTTTCAATCAATTCAAACTAATAAAACCAGATGAAACTGATAAAACACAAATCACATGAACTATTAAAAGTTCTAGCAAAAATTTTCGTATAATTATAACGATTAGTACAAAAATTTTTGAAGCAACGACCAGGAATTCATTTACCTTGTAATGCCAGCTCGAAAACATAAGACAAAAACAGCGAAAATACAGAATAAAAATATGCATGGCAGCAAAAACGAAGGGAAAACCCATGCAATCATTATAAGATAGCCTATACATGTAAGTGAATTCTGCAGGAAAACTTCAGCTGTGAACGGAAGCTTGACATCAACTGTAATTTTCATTTCTTCAATATATTAAAACTAAATTGCTGAAAGAAAATTTTTTTGAGACAAATAATTGTTCAATATCCTCTCTTCCTTCCAAATATTTCCTTTACCTATTTGACACGCCAACCTAACACCTACATTTTTGTGAATAGTGAAGTCCACTTCAGATTCTCCCCTCTCTTCCCCGATATTAAATACTTCAAAATATTAGTGAAAATATGAATAACAAACTTTCATCCATATCTTTTGAAAATCGATTTAGAATTCTCCCGCTTGGTGTTGTGTCGAAAAAGTGAACAGTACCACGTATAACACTATTAAACATCCGATTGTGCAATCGCGAAGCAGCGTCCAATGATACCTGAACTTTCTACTATAATTAATTTAAATTCAATAATTAAGAGGTAAATTCGAAAAGAAAAGAAGGTTTGAAATGAAAAACACTTACATGGACAAAAATTAGGGCTTTCAAGAGACCCGAAATGAACAAAATGACTACTGAAAACCCATAAATAGATGCATAATAGCTAGTATATTCACTTTTTGCTATATTATTCAGTTCAATGCGCATTTCTCCAGTGACATTGACAATCTGGAAAATGTGTTAGAATTATTATTAAGCAAAATTTATTTCCCTTCAACTAATTCCAATTCAAACCAACCTAAAACTAATTCATGTAAAGCAAACAGGCTAAATATGCACGAAGAACTCATTTTAACACCAATTTCTCGGAACGTTAGAAAATTCAAAATCAAGAATGAATTTGAAATACTACCTGTTGCGAATGTCCATATTTCAACCATTGTGATAGCCAAGCAGTAGAAAATATTGAGGCAATTACATTGCCAATAAATGCCAGAAGTAATACTATCCAAATCAAACGGCCATTAACTGCAGCGATGTATTGCCTAAGCCACATCCATACTAATCTTTTGAAAATCAAGTTCTTTTAAGATTTTTGAAGCTTTAACGCAAAGCTTCCAACGACTAAATCATAATTCCCATGCAATCAGTTTAAAATATGCAACAAAGCATGCTACAAATTTAAAAAAAAAAAGAAAAAAAGAAAATAGCCAACTTGTAGACTTCCCAAGACACAGTTGAAAACCCGAGATTCTCTTCATCCATAATCAACTGCCCTGAAAGTTTTCGACATTTCTTTTGTTTACACTCCAGAAAAAGATCAAGCCACTTTCTGGCAAAAGTTTCAAGGAAATCCGCACCATTAGTTAATCGAAAAAAATGTGTTGCTTAAATGCTTAATTATAGAAATTTTGACGTTCATTATTTCAAAAAGGAATAAAAACTGTAACTGTTTCGAGTATATTCAAATAGATTTCTGAAATAGGATGGTAAGGAAAGTCTCTTTTTTATAGTGCAATTTTACATTTTCCACAGCAAGGGTCTTCAATTTAAGAAATATTCAAATACCATCTGCACTGGGCTTCGCTAAATCTGCCATTGACTTTGATGACCGAAGTTCGTCTGACACCTTTGTTCCTGCTTTAACAAATTCTAAATCCATATCCAGGGATTCTATCTTTACAAAATCATCCCCAAAATTGCGCTCTTCTGTAGTTTCCGATATCGATTTAATTTCACCTAAAAAGTTATTCCTTAGAAAGAACGATTTTACAAAAGCTTTTTCGGAATGCTTCGAAAATCTCTAGTTTTCAGCAATGATAATGATAGTGAATTTGTGAACTTACCAGAATATACCGAATGTTCACAATAAAGAGCGTACGCTTCACACTGTTCCAACAGTTCATCATGCGTACCTACAGCTTTAATTTTTCCATCTTCCATGTAGCAAACTCGATCACACTTGGACAAACGCTTAAAAATCAGGGCTTCACAAGCTATTACCCTAATTCTCTGACCAAAAAATAGCAAGTTAGAAATGAATAAATGAAAGGTAGATTATGGGATTTCATAAAAGTGAACTCCACAAATATGGAAATGAAATTGCCATAATCCACATTTTATCTATAGTGATCTATATCTAAATTAATTTAGTTCCTTATATTTTTAGCAATCCCTTACATTTGAAAATCCGGGAAAAATACGATGAAAAAGTGAATACAAATAAGCAGCTTTAACGCTTTGAAATCCAAATGAAACATGAATGCAAAGGTTTAGAAGACGAAAATGCGTCCCTTTAAGAATTTTCAGGAATTCCTAAGAAAAAAATATGATTTGAAGAACTGCTGTGGCAAGAAATTCAAACTGACTTGGACATCTGTAGTGACCATAAGAACCGTTTTGTTTGCGAGCATTTCCTTAACAGCACGCTTAAAAATACGGTCTGCAACTTCCTGATCCAGCGATGCAAATATGTCATCCAAAAGATATATGCGACAATTTGCAAAAAGTGCTCTAGCCAATGCAATTCGTGCCTTTTGTCCACCTGAGATTGTCACTCCTCGTTCTCCAATCTCAAAAGTATACAAGCATAATCGAAACAAACACAGGAGATAATTTATTGCCTAAATCAGAAAAAATTAGAACTTCTCTCACAGGACAACTTCCTACTGCAATTTCTCCTTTGGGCTCATTTGAGCATTTTAGTTTTTAACGATTACTTCAGTTTGATCACCCGCTTTCATCGTTTCCAAATCTTTGGTAAGCTCGCAGACAGTGATAGCCTTGTAATACCGACTCGTGTTCATTGGTAAACCAAATAATATATTGCTTTGAACTGTTCGATTCAAAATCCACGGCGTTTGTGTTATGAGCGCTGTTGGTCCCGACACATTTAACGATCCATCGTTTGGGACTAGCTTAAAAGTTCAATTAAATGGTCAGAATTGAATTCAACTGTTTTGTATTTTTATAAACCAATACTACTTACATGTCCAACAATAGCGCTAAGTAAAGCCGTTTTACCGCTTCCCACTGGGCCACATATGCCGAGGAGTTCTTTCTGAAAATTCAAATTAATTTTACGAGAAACAGAATTTACTCGCGCGAGTTCATTTCTCTAATAATGTTTACATTACTGATTACCAAAAAAGTGGGCGGTAGCAAACGACATAGGACATATAAAACAGAAGTAATTATCACTAAATACGGTTAATGGTGCCAGCGGAATGGAATCGAATACTACTTTGAGGAGGTCTTTGACCATTTAAAATCACTTTTGATTAGATTAATCTTCAAATATAAAGCATAAGTTTACTGCTCTAGTAAAGAAATACCATTCCACTACTGTCATCCTGATTATATCAGACTGTTATAACTATCGCCGTCTGATTAATTACATTTAATTAACTAAATCTAAATGTGGTCTTCCAGAACCCTTTGAATGTCAAAAGATACCTTTTCGTTTTCTGATTATTGAGGATAGCGTTACATATAGCATCTTGCTCTTTTGAATAAAAATTTTATTTATAAAGTAAAAACATTTATTAAATAATTGGTTGGTTTAATAAATAAACAAACTTTTCGCACAGCGAGAGTGATGCCTTTTAATGCAACTGACGAATCGACATTGCTTTGCTCATTAGCAACAACAGGGCTTCTTTCACTGGTTTCTCCCAAACTCGATGTTATTTCACTTGCCTGACCTTACCATATCCTTCATGATTAAATTCCATAATCTTTCACCAAAAACTGAAGCTCGAGACTATGCTGCTCGTGAATCATTAAGATCCAGGTACTAGTAAAGTTATTCAACCAACAACAGGACAGTTAGACAGAGATATTAGTAAACAGCTAATGAAAAAAACACGAAAGGTATTTTTTAAAAATCATATTGTAATAGTTACTTTTCTCATCCCAAAGAAAAGTAGCGTTTTTGAACTGAATTGCAATATTTGCATCTTGGCAAAATGGAATTTGTTGATCATATTCAGGATAAAGCAGTAACTCTTGTATTCTTTTCAGTGCAGCAAATGCTTCTGCACAATAACGGCTTCCATAAGGAATCATTCGGATTGCAAACATCATGATAAAGAATACCGTTATAGTGCTAAATGCCTAAAATAAAATAAGAGAGATTTTCACATAGTTCGATTAGCTTTGAGACGGAGACAAGGCAGTTTTCGAAATAAACGTACATCGGCAGCTAAGAGATTTCCACCTGATAATATGAGTCCAAGAAAAGTGAAAACGGCTGCAACAACAGGTACTACAGATCCAAATGCAATTGTAAGACTCTGTGCAAGTCCTGCTTTGCGTAAATCCACTTTTTCATTGTGACGCATCTCTGAAAGGATTTCAGTATTAAATGTAGAAAAACTGCTGTTTGATTCACAAAATTTGATAACTCGAATAATATTTTAGTAACCGAAAGAAATCAATTATGAAAGCCAAATTCTAATTTTTCTCAGGAAATTTAGTGAAGCTTCTCGATTAAAATCATTTCATTCTTATTGCCTCTTAATTTGACACTTCTTTTAGATCACGAAAAAGTTCTTGTGAACCTCTGAAATTATCTACGAAATAACAAAAGTTTACCTCTTATTATATTAGTAAAAGACTCTTCCCAAGCATTCATTTTTATCAGTCGGATGCAACGAATTATTTCACCCATTAAATTTATCTGTAAGAGAGTAAAATTTATAATGGAAAGATCTATTTCTAGACAGCAAACAATTCACTTATAAAATTCCTTTCTTAACTATGGTCTTTTGGAGGAGGCTGTTGTAGAGACTTTTAAAATATAGCATAAGTACATAATAAAAATAGTTTTTGAAATTAACACCACTTTTCACAAAAAATACAGACTAAAAATGAATTGGAGTTTCTGTTCATTCTCTACTGTAATCAGCACGAATTACTTTCAATCCAACATATTCGATTTTTCCCATACTCAACATAAATTATTTTAGCTTATATCGAAACCTGTTTGGTTCAATATGAATGAAGCAAATAGACCAGGCGTCTTACTTATGTTTAAGCGAAGTCTTTCAAAACAAAATTTTACCCGTTTTTCGGTCTTTTCAATTGCCGAAGTTCGAAAGCTAACCAAAGTTTTGCCAAGTGCGAACTAAATCAAAAGAAAGATGAAGTAAATTGAAAACTTAACTAGAACACATGTAAAGGAAAATCTATTTATCCATTAAGGAGCATACACATTTAATATTAGAAAATTTTCCAAATACTAACTTGAATGGCATCAAAAACAAGAAATGTGAGTATTCCTAGCAATGACCATGGCCCAATAACAGTCAAAAGATAAAATATTCCACCAATTAATACCAAAGGGCCAACCAACACCAACGGTGCAAATGAAACTGCATCAAGTAAACGCTGTCCATCATTAGCGAAAATGTTTACCACCTATCAAAGACATTATTTTATAAGAAAATAAAGAAGAAAAAATATAAATTGCGATATGAGTGCAGTAACAAAATTGATAATAACATAACACCTCATTTAAACTGATAATGAAGGCAAAAAACTCCCTGAGGATAACAAAACCTTGTCAAGTAATATCTTATAGAAATGTGCGAACCTCTGCTCCAGTTTTTGTTCTCAAAGAGCGGACATTAATCAATTTTTTGTATAGTAAGGCCAACAAGGCTCCACGCACTCTTATACCTGTCCGATAGCTTACAGCCCATGTAGCTCCGTATGACAACACTCGTGCGACCTCGACCTGAAAAAGTGAAGATTTTCTTAAAAAGATTAAACAAATCATATCAGGGAAGAGAAATCAAGTAAAAATAAAGAGAAAGAAGTGTAGAAATAACTTGAAGAACAAAAATATTAAAATTACGAAAAATTTTAGCTTGGGATTGCAAACTCGACTTACTATAAGAATGGCGAAAGCCAAGAAAATACCAAAACCAAGACTTGGATATATATGATAAAGAGGTGGCTGCTCAGCAAACGAAATCAATCCCTTCACAAAATACATTGGTCCAATGAAGCCGAACACCAGACAAAATATGAAGATGAAACAGGCAACAAAAATTCTAGTTTTGACGAATAGACACACAACACGAAAAAGAGATGGTGTATTCGGTCGCTGCAGAAGTTCTTGTTTCCATAAATATTCCAACCTGTAAATTGATACATTAAATTTCATTCTTTAAATCTGGTTCTCTGCTTCCGAATTTTTCATAAAACAAAGGTTTGATTCCGAAGCATGAGTAATAAAAGTAACATTACATATGAAATTGACAATATTTCATTTCAAAATAATTCACACTAAACAATAAAAAATTAACATCAGGAACAAGGATTACCTCGCCAAATTAACACTGGATGCGTCATAAATACTGCAGTTCCATACCTGATTTTGATTTAGGCGACCTCTAAAGGCAGCCCACAAATATGGGAATATCCAGCTGAAGGTTATAAATGAAAATAAACCTGACTCGTCAACCTTGCTTGCTCTTGAACGATCGTATCTATAAATAACTCATAATCAGTATACAAAACTTGGAGATTAGGCTTAATATAAATAAATTTCTGCTAATAAAACTGGGAAAAAACTGAGTTGCAATTTCAACGAAAGAGAAATATTTGTTCGAGCATATTAAAAGTGTTACAAACAGCAACTAATTACTGTCGAGAAGAAACTTACTTATGGAAGGGTCGTAAAGGTATCATATTTTTCAAACTAGAAGTGTAGCGTGCGAACGTTTTTGGTTCACGACATCCTCTTATGTAACGAATTTTAGCGCTACCTGGTGTATCTTCGCCTCTGAAATCAGCGAAAGCTGTTATTTTATGTAATGCAGCAGTTTCAACAAATCCAGCCAATTTCAATATTTCCTTTACTGTGAAAAATTAGCTGCTTCAATCAACTCAGTCTCTTTCATGCATCTCATTAATAGTTGTCAGCAAATGAAAAATAGTGCCAAGATGAATTGTAAGAAAATGAATCTTCACCGAGAAAGCTGCTGAACCTGGAACGGGTAGAGATAGGAAATGGAAGCTTCTCCACACATAATACAAATTTATCTCACTAAACATACCAAATAAAACAATGTTTTGCAAATGTGAAGTAAAAAACATATCAAATCAATTACTTTTTCGCTCTGTAGACAAAAAGACATGCTTATCTGTGCTCCGATAAGATAGTGAGAGATTGCATCGGATCGTTATATTAAAAAAGCTAGAGTATATCATTGATATGTTTTAGATATCAATGATATACTCTAGTATATCATTGATATCTATTGATATATATTGATATCTAGTATCATTTTCATTTCATAGTTTATAAAGAAAGATGTATCGTTTGAAATTAACTAAAAGCAACTTTTGCCACATATTCTCGTCTCAGAGTAAAGGAAAAATAAGGAAAAAGATAAGAATTTAGAGCAGAAAATAACTATCTCACTCCCAATCCAAAAGAAAATCCAAGAAAAAAAAAGAAATACATACTTAATTAAGCCTTGAATTATTTAAATGTACGCTGTCAAGTGGTCCCCCTTAAAAAAGGCTGGGAGGATTTAAGCACGGATGAAATGTGTTACACTAACTTTAGTACTCGTCCCGGATAAACTTCATCATATTGATTCTCTCCTTCATCTTCCGATGCCTTTTGCAGGGCTACATCCAAATCCATCTAGTACTGAAATTATTACTGAATGCAAGTTACTGGCACTGAAAATATTTATATAAATATTACTGAAGCGCAAAAGCTTTATAGATACGTGTTATGTCTAGATTTAAGCTAATAAACAAATGAAAATCCTATGTTCTGAAATCTGAAATACTTTTGCTAGCATTCCTCGCTTCCATAATTGCATTTATGAAGACGAGTAAATGGCGAATAATACGACAGAAGGAATCACTTCACATTTAAATGTTAGATTTTTTAAAATTTATATGTACATGAAGTAAGACAGGGAAAGGTAGGAGTATGATGATGGAATTTAGAATTTTGAAAGAGTGAAATTTTTGGAAAAGAAATGCTTCAAGACTTGAATCATCATTGCTTTATATTAGTTCTGCCCTCCATCCACAAAGTAAAGAAGCATATATAATCAATTTGTAAGAAAGAGAAATAATGCGGAAAAAAAGAACTAAATAATATTACAGATGAGAAGCTACGATTCAACACTGCTAGAAAAGTAAGAAAATGAAACCTCCACTGTATAGAGCATAACCAGAGACTGAAATTCAAATGACAAATGAGAGCGGTGGCAATTAACCTGAACACTAACCTATTTGCTCTGCTCAGGTAAAGACAAGATGCTAACCAGTTGACCCCACGTGCTGACGCCGGGATCACTTCTCAGTAGTCACCTGATTTACATCAAAATGGCCAACCGCAATATCGCTAATATTCCTTCTCCCTCTCTTCTTCCTCTTCTTCGCATCGCACTCTTTTTCAAGCTTCTCCTCACTTCGCCATTTACAAAATTGCTTCTTTCGTTCTTACTCTCTTCCCATTTCTTTTTTCCCTCCTCCTGTTTCCGGCTCTCCGTCGTCTTCTTTCTCTCTGCCACTTCTCAGCGTCGCATAACCCCTGCACCTTGTATGGGCAGAGAGAGAGGGAGAGGGAGGGAGACGAAGAGTTATTTCGTGGAGTGATCAATACAACTGAAAGTCATAGGGAACTTGAATTTAGAATGGTCCTGAACAAAGTAGACAACGGACACTACTTCATAATCCAACTACCACTGACCACTGATCAACAGATCTATCGATTGATCAGTCACTCATCCATCACTGATAATTTTTATATTAGTGAATTGATCAGCAAATCACTCACCTGTTCGCTACTAGTATATGCTAGAAGGACAAATGCATTTCAAATCTATTCAGTTTCCTATAAATCTAACATAATGAGAAGCAATGAATGTCGAGAGTTCACACTAGCCGAGAAAACAGATCCAATATATCGGCTAAGAGCGGACCTTTTGCAACCGAGAATCCATTCAGTTTCAAGTAAATCACTAAATTGCTAGCCATTGAAGTAATAGTTTTATAGTCGTTTGACGGTTTCCTTATGCCTTAGCCCATTATTTACGTCATCAAATATCAGGCATTATACGATAGTAGCCTGAAGCAAAGTTTTCCTTTCATATTCCGAGGGAAGAAATTTTGTTCAGACTAAGACGACAGCTTCAAAAGGTTATCATGTTAGCATTGAATTCCTCATCGAAAAATTATCCTCATAAAATATCTTTGCGAATGGCATCAATATTTTAATGCATTGCATTTTCAAATGGGTATGATAAAATGGCGTCATTGTGGGATAAATTTCTCTTTCACTTTATTAGAAACCATCTAAATTTCTATCGAAATGCCTTTCAATTTAATAGATAAAAATAAATGATAAACCAAAGTATGGCAGAATAAGTAGAGTTTCAGGGGTACAGCTTTTAAAAGGATAAAGAAAAAGGAATTACGGAAAAGGGAAGATAAGAAAATCATAAAATACAAATATTTAACTAACAACAATTCAGCTTAGCGAAAAGTTAAAAACTCCTGTCATAAGAAGGATACATAAATGGGTAAAATATTATATCACACCTATGAAGGAAATGATTAGTAGTTCTTCATCTGCTTATTCAGCGATATGGCCAGGTAATTCAAAGGAGAAAAAAGTGAGCAGACGGCGGAGTTTTAACCTTTAAACTCACATTGTTAATTAATTTGCATATCGAAGACTAGCTATTTATCAGTAATTGGCTTGCTTTCGATTAATTTGTGAAGACACTAAGATTTCTTCTCATTTGAAAAGAAATTTGCATATGATAGAGTAAAATATCAAGGAAATGGTTGAAGAGAATGAAGCATAAAGGTGAATAGCTAAAAACGAAGAAGCATAAAGTGGCACGAAATGGTACGTCCATTTTAATTTCATGAAAAACATCCAATTTCCATCTATTCATCTGTTTACTAACTCT
Organism: Setaria digitata; assembly: GCA_003640385.1. Classification (NCBI taxonomy): domain Eukaryota; kingdom Metazoa; phylum Nematoda; class Chromadorea; order Rhabditida; family Setariidae; genus Setaria; species Setaria digitata. The sequence continues at coordinate 167,771 of RCAB01000026.1, read as the reverse complement.
AATAATGACATGGTCAGTTCTCACACTTCCACGATGATCATTTGTTCCTAGCACATGCACACTTCCTGAAAATAATTTAAAAGCAGTCACAAACAATTGCATTTTTCATTCTTTTCCAATTCCCATCTTGCATCTTCTCATTACAATTTATTTATTTCGTAATCTGCCACATGTAATTCCTTTGCTAGACGAAGGAAATGAAATTCTCATAACAAGTTTTACAGGTATATGAAATAGATATTAAATTGTTTATAAAAGTTTCACTTTTTATGTGCTGTGTCTCTAACTAGGAACAAAATATGTGATTAAAACGAGTCCTATCGTATACTACACTAACTAGACATACTGTAACTGATATTTTATGAGAAAGGCATTAAAGCAAAGGAAGCAAAGTTAGGAGATGTGAGATGAATTAATACTGTCATTTATACACCATCATAAACAGTGAAATGAATGAATAGAGTAGAGCTACCTGTATACATTTGTAATCGATATATTGAAAGGGAAGGAAGATTGATATTAAAGTGTTATTCTGAGACTAGTAGTTGACAAATGATTACTAAATGTCACTCTTAGGTGTAAAGCTAGTCCTTATTACTGTTACAGGATTTATAAACTATGGGATAGGAAGAACCGAAAAATTCGCATAATAAACTCAATCACTGAACATGAACAAAATACATAATTACTGCAGCTGATTACTTTGAGAAGTATAAGAAGTGACAAGTTCGAATCCTAATAGAGCTCAGTTTCAGTTCAGGATATGAATAATGACTGCCCATCAGAGTTCCATTCTCTCTTCTAACGCATCTTTCATCAAACATTATTTAACAACGCTCTCTATAGAAGCGCTGATTATAAATAGAATCTTAAATAGCTTAGATAAATAAAAGGACGACGGGCTCTGCAAATGATGACAGCAATTCAATATTTTCCACATACGGAAGAGAGAGGGAGAAAAGTTGTAGCTCGCAAAAGGGACCATCTGAGAAGGAAAACACAGGTAAAGAGTGTCAGGTTTTTCTTCAGGAGAAAATATTACTCGTAAAGTTGGTAGCATCGCATGCCTAATGTGAATCACTGGTTAAAAGCAATGGACACATCAATCTTAAATGTTACAAGAGCTGCGTGTTCGGTGCATTTTGTAATAAGATCTACTAAATAATGGTGGTGCTGTTCCAGGAGCTCTCAGAATTTATTTCACATTTTTAAATAAACCAAATTTACAGTAAATATATATATATGCAGCAAAAACTAGCAGACGACTTGAATCGTTAGATTATTTTTAGGATGGTAGTACCGAAACTTTAAGCAAAAATGCAGCAGGAGTAGCCGATCCAGCAAGGTTAAAAATTAATATTAAGTAAGCTTGAATTAGAAATTGTTAAATAAACCATTATGGTGATTTGTACTGATGACTGCAATGCTTTGATGGTTTTGATAAAAAACTAAAGCAACTAACATGTATTAAAAGAGAGTTCCACAATAAAAGCTTTAACTAATCCAAAAGTTGCAAATTATGTTCATGAAAGAACAAATTATACTGCCTGCTAGATTATTTCAAGTTCTTGATATCTAAATATTTCAACTTCCAGCGTTAATAAATCAATCGTACTCATTATTTCGCATTTGATGAAATATTCATTGGAATGTTTTGGAACCAAAGCAAACACTTTACTTTAAGGAAAGTTGTTTAGATACTGTCATCCAGAAACGCATCAGTATGTGGAGTGGAGAAAAGAGTGGAAAAATTCTTTATGCAGTTCATCAAAAAAATGCTAATTTATATATTATGATAGCGAAAGTGTTCTCTTCTTGCAGGTTTTTTAAGAACCGAACTACCCAAATTCATCGTCAGATTATGCTGATTATTCTAGCAGCTTAACTTCGCTTTCGAAAAAAAAAAGCATTAATCTGAATTTCATTCAATCTTCAGGGCTTTCATATTATTTTTTCCAATACAAATATTGCCATGATTTACTGAACACTGATAACTAACCACTGTTAAGAATACAAATATTAATAAATCCACAAAAATGAGTCTTGTAATTAGGTTTGATGAAAAATTGTAGCTTTTTTAAATCTAAACATTGTATTGCAACGATAATGGACTGATTACTAGTAACAAATACAATTTTACTGGGTAAGGTATTTCAGGTGACAAGAATGAATCGTCTTGTCCACATACTAGTAATATATGAATAGACTGAGTTAAGAGGATTGCTGGCAGAATAACACGAAACTTCTATTCAGCATTTCAGCATATAGAGCAGAATGGAGCATTCCACAGAAAAAACGTTTTAGAATCAATCGGTGAAATGAAAATTAAAGTGCCAGTATCCAAGTATCGAAAGGTTTGCACGGAATGTTAAGCGATGAAGGTCCAAAAAAAACAAGATAAATGGAATTTCTGGAAGTACATATAAGTAGGAAGCTTATTACGAGAGACGATATCCCGATCTGATAGGTAAAGATGCTTTAAATAAAATTAAGAATACTGAATAATCGCCTGGTGAAAGCAAAGTGAGAAAGAAATGGATTTTATCACTGTCTTAAAAACTTTCTATCATTCCTTTCATAAAACATAACTCTTTGAATGAAAATCTTAGCCCTACAACTATTTCAATATCCGTTAAGAAAGAATAACGGAGTTTACTTGGTTATACGGCATACAACCCAGACAGATTTGATTGATAAAATAAAAAAGTTGTTCTGCATGATATGACGAGCTGATAAGGATTGTAATCAAAAGCGAAAGCAGCGAACAATGCAAACCAATGAATAATGATGAATGAACTTCCTTATGAAGATACTTTTCCACTGCTACGAATGCAGACGTACAGCTCTCTGATAATATTTGTAATAATGTTCGATTCTGATAAGAATTACCAACAAATGAGAAGCACTGCCAACAATGAATGAACAAATGGGAATAAAAAGTTAAGGAACACCTTTATGCTTCCCACATGCAGCTCTGTTGTTCCTCGTTTGATATTCCGACTTTTAAATCAAAATGAAGCTAGATGTCAAAATAGAAGACCTGATTGCTCTCAAGAAACCCTTAGCATCTCGGGAGATAAAAGTGGTCCTGGACAAAATGTGCAAATATTCCCATCAGGAATGTTTTATTGGACCTTGTTCACAGATTTAGAAAATTCAGAAAAGTGGAAGTCTGTTATTGAAAATAAAACAGAGGATAACTGTCCTGTCCACAGTAAATGTTAATAAAAATTTAAATGGCTTTTAATGAGTATAAACCATTCGGTTTCTAACCAGTCATTTCCCCGCAAGTTTATTGTTCTTCCAAAAGCACAGACTAAATTAATCGTGCCTGAACAAGATTTGAACTTTTGCATTCGGAAATGGAAAAAGAGATTATTGCTAGGAAGCAGACTTTTAAGCACTGCCATTTTCAGCTCTCATATTAAAGGATGAGTAAAGAGAAGTGAGGAAACAGCCTAATAAAAAATTTAGAATTCAGTAAAACAGAAATTGGGAAAAGACAAATTAATTAGGAATCTCTGCACAACTACCAACGACTGGTAGAGATTCTTTAATTACATAATGAACTGATGGGATTAAATTTTCATACCGGCTTTTAGCAAATAATGCTCAAACTCGCTGCTATAACTGTATTGGTATTTAACTATGATAAGATCACTCTGCAATTTTCTAGTTCCTTCTATTTGTTGCGTTAAATGTTCCTCGGGTTGCTTCTCGGCGTTTAATTGGCGAACTTATGGTGGCAACAGTGATTAATGGTAAGAATATCTGTAATGGTCTACTCTTCCTAGACAATTCTTGTAGGGTTGGATGACCTAATACTGGCTCAATTCTACTACAGAATAGATCGATCACCTTCCTTAATTTAACTTTGATTCTTAATCACGGGTCATTTTCAGTCTGTTTCAGCGGCATTGAAATACGAAACAATTTGTTTTGAACTTTCACGATATTTGGTGGTCGGCTCAGATGTATCATGCCATTGAAAAGAGAACTGGAAAGCTTGACGGTTCTGAATAAAGGATCGAATGAAGATGATTCTGATTCTGAGGTTTTCGTCTTCCTTTTATATTTGCATCTCAGTTTTTTATTTCTTTCACTTCCTGAATTGTCTTTTCTTTTTTATATGGACTTCAGGACATTCTTTTCCTTGACTTTTTAGTTTAGTTTTGTTGGCGAGTATTTCACTAGTAACTAATTATTGCAGAGTAATTTGATCCCGTTGTTCGCGGAAGAGAGTAGAGATTTCCTTGCTAGCCAAGCTAACGTTCAGGATTTTCAGTCGAGCTCTGCTGAAGCGGCCCTTCATAATTTCAGGTCATCGTGAAGTTGATTTAATACTGCTTTTATTCCCTAAGTGTATTATAGTAATTGTTCATTTCGCTGACTTGTGGTAGCTTATCACTTTCTGTTATGATTTAAGCACTTTAAACAACGAAGCGATTTTTTTTCTTAATATTTAGGAAGGAATGGAGGTCGGAATTGGATTCTCGGCTAAAGGAAACAACATCAGCATCAGTTGGAACAGTGAGCAAGCATGAACAGCTGCTGCACGATGCTGTAATATTATTTGTATATCAAATAGCTTTAGAAATATCATGTTATATAAAACACTAAAATGTTTTACAAGGCATTTAATCGTTAAAGAGATTGATATAGCTTTTAGAAACAAACTATTCTCAAAAGATCTAATCCATTCAATTGGTTTGAAGTGAACTAAATCAAGATTTTTTGAAGAACTCCCAACTGATGAATCCTAAATTAAACAAGTGATATTAAATGATTTTTAGGCCACAAAATTGTTCTTGGAAGGTGTAGACTGCGAAAGGCAAGGTAACATGTGGGAAGCTGTTCAGAGGTATATGAATGCTGTGCGCATGGTTCCCGATATTGAATCGAAGTTATACAAAGATCGTGGTCCATCCATTGTATAAAATATTTTAAATTTTTTCAGACAGTATTCTTATAATTTTAAAAATTTCTCAGCTTTCCACTGTTTTATTTTTGTTCTGTTGTATCTGGTAAAGCTACTGTAATTTTCATTGCTGTGAATTATTGCAGAACCCGGTAGGATCTAGTAATCGCCAACGTTCACATTCAAAATCACGCCACGGTTCACGTGATCTGCAAAAGATTCTGCATAAACGACTTGTTGAGAGAGGCAGATTTTTTGAGCCAGAATTGTCCGGTGCGTGACTTCATCCTGCACTTCTTTTGCCATTTTGGTATATATTTTAGGGAAAATGTCTAGAAGCAAGAATATTATGCATTTTAATAAGCAGTTTTAACGAATATTCTGCTCACTTGTAGATAATTCATTTTCTAAAATAGTAGAGCAAGAAATCCATTTCAGTTCACAATTAGTTGTGATTTCGCATTATAGTTACGACATTTCTCTGTATAAATGGAACTATAAAGACCAAAAATTTCTCCGCTATAGAATAGCGGAGAAATTTCCACCTCATTTTAGAATACATATCTTATTTTTATGTTCTTTTCACATGTGAATGAATGTGTGTGATGTTGCAGATGAGCCTTGTCCATTCGCGCGTTTACCTATGGAGCTACTTTCTACACTGATGCGGTACATTGTTGGTAGTGAACTTGATGTATATTGTCTAGAATTGCTGTCGATGACATCAGCTGGATTTTATCTTCTCGCACGGTATTCCTATTGCTATTTCAAATCGCATAAATCGTTTAAATTAAGTTGTGCTAAGTTTCTTTAATCAAGATTCTTTAATCGAATAATGTGAAGGGTAATTATTATTTCTGAATAAAGCTAAAAGTCATTCCTTTTTGTCGCTATTAATTCATTTTTTTAAATCCACGAATTTTTTTAAGGGATGGGAAACTGTGGCATGCAATTTGTCGTCTGACTTTTGGGGCAAAATATGTCAACTCTATTTCATTAGATGCATTTACCAGTTGGCGTCAAATATATATAACATGCCCACATCCTTATTTGCATGGAATTTATATTGGAAAAACGACATATCTTCGCAATGGTGAAGCATCCTTTCAGGTGTTTTTTCTTCACTCGTGCTTATAACTGTGCTCACTTTGTTGTTTTTTGTTTTGCTGGATGGCCTCTTATTATATGCAATTACTATTGTAAAGAAATTTTAAAACGTAGTGCAATTAAATTTGCGAAATTCCGTAGAAATTTCATCAATATTTCTTCAGGACCAATTCTATAAACCTTGGCATATAGTCGTTTATTATCGGATATTTAAGTTTTTTGCGGATGGTTCGTTGTTCTGTTATTTGTTTTTATAATGAAAGTGCAAGTCTACCAAGGTAACAATTTACGCTCCCTCAGATTGTTATTCATGTGGAATTGGAGCCTAAATACCCTTTCGTTTGTTTAGGTACTGTAGCGATGATTATCACATCTGAAGCGCCAGCACAAGTTGTGGGATTTTTGAAATCAAAAACTCCGCGTTTAACCGGAGTTCTTATTGGCCGTTATTGGATGGTAGATGAGGGTCGTATAGGAGCACAGGTGCCATTTTCTAAGTTTTGCAGGAGATTTCGCTTACATTTTCTTTTTCCCAGCTAGTTCAGAATTAGTATTAATTTACTGTAGATGCCATCTTTACTACCTCATCTAAAAGTAATTTAGTTCCATCGCCGTAATGAAAAACCAGTGCAGCGATCGAGACGTATTCATAGGTCGCTTCACCAGTTTCTTCCATACGACGTAAGTTTTTCACTCTCCTTTAAAAAATTAGCCTTATCCGTTCATTCGGTAGTTTCATTCCCCATGTTGCAGATAGTAGACCAAAAACTCGATATGAAATTACATTTCGGTGATGGAAAAAAACGGCAAGCTCATTGTGTATTACAATTTTATGAATATAATTGTACAGTAACATATTTGGACGGTCAAGTTTCCTACAGCGCTTTGGATACCACTGATCATCAGGCATATCCACCGCTATTTTTTAGTCGTGTGAAGAGTTATGCTGCTGCCGAAGGCTATGACGAAATTTTAGCCTGAAGAAATTGTTTAAAACCCATTATTCTAGTGATTCAATAGTCAATTCAATATCAATTATTTAATAGCTGTCGAGAATGTCTTCTCTGAATAACAGTGCACAAAATACGGTAAATTCGATTATTGATTTGTTAGAGGATATATCACGTGATTAGGATTTTCAAAAAATACATCTACATGCAAGGCAAGATCTCCAAATTAATTGAAAAGCACACCTATGTTCTAACATGAATCCCTAAATTTTGTGTTCATGACTACTTTTCTTTCTGTTTAGAGGTAAGGGTTGAAAAATTTATTGAAGATTATCGTACTTTATGACTACTGCTTTATTGTTCTGCATAAGTTGACGTCATTGTTAGCTATATAACATTAATGTGCCACTTTATCAAGAAGTTGGTAGCCAGCATTTTTTTTTAGCTTTTATATTTTTTCTTACCATTGCTTTTGTCGAATAATTTTCAATTTGCCAATGATAAAAGTGCAAATAAAGAGAGAACTTTTTTTTTTCGTTTTCTGTGAATGGGGATTTCTTATGAGTGGCTTTTCAATTTTTGAAACTATTTGAATGTAAAATGATTTAGCGTGTGAGCACAGTTCGTAATTGAAGGCCATTAAAAATTTGACGCTGCTTAGTCATAGTTAAATGGAACATTCGCTGCGCATGCTAAAAGTGCGCAGAACTAGAGCCAAAAACGCCAGAGCTTTTCCCGAAATCATAGTGTGAACAAAACTGATTTCCTAGCACCTTCATAAAGTGATTTTACGCATTTAGCTTTTTCTCACTATAAGTGGGAAAGTGCTAGTTTTTTTTGTGACTGAAGAAAAAGACACTGCATTTTGTCTAGGATAAATTTTATCCAGAAATGGTACAGTTATCAAGTACAGGGACTGTTCATATCGAGACTGTATTTTTATTGTTTTTATTTGTTTGTTTTTATTGAGACTGTATTTTTATTGTTTTTCAGCTGTGAAGACTCTAATTCAGCTCTAGGAAAATTGGAAGTTCCAGTTTGATCATCTTCTAGTAATATAATCAAACTATGTACGTGTGGAAGGAATGGCATGACCTGAAGTAACAAATTTGATTGCGAATCTCTATTAGAACATCTCAAAAATCTGCAGGTTTCAATAATGCTAACCTATTTGAGTAATGCAATAACGTGATAAGCAGTACACTAAGTCTATATGATCAAGAAGTTGGCATTCAGTAACTGAAGACTTTAAAAAAGTGCAGCCTATCAATAGTATAGAAGCATTATCTACTAATTCAAAGAATTGATATGTAAATATCGATATTTACACATCAATTCTTTGAATTAGTTCTCCGAATAAGACATGACCATGTCCTGTGCAGAGAATGTGTTGAAGCTGTGGTCCACTGTTCATCGGGACTCTATTATTAACAAATAATGTGGTACAGGAGAAAAGCAATAATGCAGCAGGATGTCTGGTCTTTTCACAAGTAGCAATTCTCCTGTGATGAGGAAGGGTATCAAAGGACCCGTAAAGAAAAACTGACACCTGAGAAGTTGAAGGCAACACTTCTAGTTGAAAGGATAACGATTATTTTAAAAGAAGCAGTTGTTGTAGATGAAATAAACACTAATTAAAGCATATGATTTAAATAAGGAAGAAAAGTTTCTTGAACATACACAACTATTTCTTACAGTTGATCATCACTAAAAATCGTAGCAAACACCTGTCTCGAAAGTTCGATTGTGTGCAATGGCAAATACTGTACGAAATTCCCTTCTGCATAACCAAGCAACAAACCTATAAGGGAAAGTTGAAATGTCAACATTTTGAATTTCACAAAGTTTCACGATTCAAATAGAACACTTTTGGAGCTGAAAATCGGAAAAATTAGGAACTTTTCTATTGAAAGTAATTACGTACTAGGTTATATGCAGGTGCGAAACAAACTTATGAAAGAAATTCTTGCATTACTTGTATAATCTTTGAAAAATATGGTTTATTTCTCAAAATATAAAGATCAGGATAAAAGAAGTTCAAAAGATGAACCTACAATAACGTCGCCAACATAATGTCGACCAATAAAAATTCGTGAAGCTCCTAGCACAAACGGAAATAACCTCACAAGAGGAGCAATAAAGTATGGAAGTGAACACATGTTCAAGCTAAAACGGGGCGATAGTGGTTGGTTTATTTACAAGTAACTAATATCCAGTATATGCGGAATGCAAATTTGAGCACCTATCGTAGTGGAACTGAAATCTTTTGAAATATATCCTCAATGAAGAGAACATTTCTCGACTATTTCCCAAGAGATTTAAATTTGAATGTTCGAAAAACAACGATAATACCATCTTGGGCTTCATCACGAAGACAAAACTGAAAATTCATACCACAGCACTGATAACATTGCACCGCGAGAGGAATGACCGGAAGGGAACGAAAATTTGTCCACCAAAGGCGCTTCGTAGAGCTGCGATATTATACAGGTTAGGTTAGGAAAAAGCATTATACAGGTTAGGAAAAAGCACTAACAACTGTTTGACTAGTACCTGAATCAAGATAATGCTTACTCAGGAAAGATGAATGTAGGAAATAGTTTCAGATGGAATTCTCAATGTTTCGAAAAAAAAGAACAATGGAAGACGAATGATTACAGCTTTTGATTAAAAAAAGGTAGACAGGGTGAAGCAATTTCTTCAAAAAAAAGGTGGCGGAAGAGAGCGAGAGAGAGCGCAAAAAGGTCGAGAGGGATCCCAACGAGAAGGAACACAGGTAAACAGAGAAGGAAAATTTAGATTTTTTTTTTACTTCAATCCAGGAAAGTTAGCATCAGCAAGCCAGTAGTATAATAAAACATTCTTCAATCCTATACCTGATCCTTGATGTCAAAAGGTGGTCGCAATCTTCGTACGGTTCCTTTGATAATTCCAACAATTACCAAATCAGCACAAAGACCTTCAAAGGCACATTGGACTTGAAACCAAATACAGATTTCCATTTTTTAGCAAAAAAGACAATGTTGGTTTTCGGTAAGTGTAGAGAATAGACCATACAAAAGTTACACTTACCTAAAGCTAGTACAGCTAGTTCGTATCTGGTACCAGTTGAAAAATTGTACCTCATGGATACCAGAAACCCAAGTGAACTGAAAATAAGATCCACAAGGTTGTAGATTCATTCGAAATTCTAAACATATTCAAGAGTCTACAAAATATTAAAAATCCGCCAAAAATATTCACTAAATTTATATCTAGCCTTTCTGGATGACGAATAGAGGAATCTTTGGACTTTGTGATTATCAGTTTGCAAATTGACATAATAATAATTAATTTTGAATAATAAAGAGGAAATGCCTAAAAATTAGCCACAAAGCACCATGCATCGACCATTCCAAGCATAAAAAGATGAATCTAAGACCGCTGTGCGAATCCAGGACAGTGTTCAGTACCATGGACGAGGTAACTTCTCGATCCCATATCCACAACTGTGTTTTAACTAGAAAGTACATTCAAGGAAATAGTCAAATTACCAAATATTTTTTAATAATATTAATGAAGTTCCTTCGATGATATCGTCCTATCTTCCTGGTTTTAGCTATACACTGAACTACGATGTCATCTTTATCTGTGAAAGATAATTAACAGCATTATTACTACTAGTAATACTTACACCATCATATCTAACAGTAAACTACTAGAATTATTTCAATAGAGCAAATGAGGCGATTCAGTCTTCTACTTTTTTTTGCTTTTAATTGTCCAAAAATGTAAAATGATTAAAACTTTGTGTTGTCATCTAATCGAAACCACTGAATCGTTTTTCCTGATCTTCTTTGCTCGTTTTAAGTATCCTTCTTTACTATGTTTATCCTTCATCTAATTTCACACCTATTATTTCTATCTTTTTAATACGCCTCTAATTGACTTACAATTTCACTATCTAAAATGGCACATACACCGATGCGCTAGTGGTGTAGCGGTATCATTGCACCCTCCCACGGTGCAGACCCGGGTTCAACTCCCGGCTGGCGCAAAGTTTTTAACATTCATACAGAGATGTGTCAATATGGAGGAGTTAAACGAACTAAAAATTAAAGCTTACCTTTGGCCAGGTCGAACATTCAGCAAAGGTGAGCAACAACTGGCTAATATATTATTCAGTACTGGCGAAGCAAATACACTCCGTCCTTAACAGCTTGTTTATAGTACCTGACACTTTTTCATTTACATCATCACAGGAAGTAGTGAGACAAAAAGCGTTACGCACTTTCTATTAAATTTAATTTAACACTTTTAATTCAAATTTTTATATATAAAACTATCATACACAAAACAGAGAAGTAAACAGTCACATCAACACAAACGAAATACAAAAATTTAATACAACCGATCTTTCCGGATTATAAAGTAAATTTAGCAGCTGCATTATTAGACCAGAACACCTTAAACAACCAGGAGTGCTTAGAAATTTACTGCATTCCACAAAATCAGTTCCACAATCAGGAAGGATTCAGTCCTTTTTCGAGAGCTTCTTTCGTCGATTTTCCGTTATAAACGCAGCCATTGGATCATTAGCATGGATTTTGGTCAGTTTATAAGCTTCCATTTCAGTGTCTGTTGGAGCGTTTACGTCATAATTTGAATGATAACGCCGTTTGCGATCACCCTGAAAAGTTATGATTTCCGTATTTTTTCCTGATTTTGTTCATGAAATTTCATTCTGGCTGCTAGCAACTATGAATTATTGTAACTATTCGAGCAAAAGAAATATTCATAAGGTAAATTCTCTGCATCAGATTTCAATACAAAAGAATCTAACATCCGCAGCAATACGACCTGATACAAATTCTAAAATCCAGACTAAATTATGAAATCAGCAAATGAAATAAAAATGTAAAGTAGCGAGTAAAAATGTCTTCTTTAATGAAGTTGAAAAAATTACCAGTTTTAAACTCTCTTCCGCATCTTCCCAGTCTTTATTGATCTTTTTAATAGCACGTTCAAGCTCCTTTTCCTTCCCATCATCTAACGAAATTCTGCCCGAACTCTCTTTTCTTTCGGATTTTTGCACCTTTCGCTTCTTATCTTTACGTTCTTTTTGCCGTTTTCTCTTCTCCCTCTTTTTTCCACGCCTTCTTTCATCACGTTTAGCTAAATCCAAAATTATTATTGTACATATTCTCAATACAAATTCGTAGTTGAATTATCCATTATTAGTACTGAGAAGTAAGAAGACAACAGATTTCAGTGTTAAGAAAAAATGAAGAAACTTAAGACCTCTTTCAAGTTCGTACTGTCGTACTTTTTCTCGTTCTGCTTCTTCTTCCGCACCCAGCTCTGAATCAGCTGCAACTGAAGATGATTCATCACTAATAGAAGAATCTTCTTCCCCTTCCAACTCATGCTCCGATGTGATATCTGAAAAAGTTAGCCATTTTTTCGACACTGAAATAATCTTTTGGAGACCGATTCACATTTTTGTCGATCTTGAGTGACTAATAAAAACCATACCGGTGGTCTCTTGTTTGATACTTTGGCTTGTATTCGGATTCGCGCATTCTGGCAGAGCGAGTGCTTCTGTATTTGTTGCATTTTTGGCATTACCAGTTTCACCAAGACAGTATGAGTTTTTTAAAAAGGAATGGCAGCACGCATAACCCCACTGTCCAGACTTCCAGTACGATCCCCAAACGGATTTGTGGTTATTCACATATCTTAAACATGAAAGAACATCATTGATATTTCTAGTGGCCAACAAATTCATTTCTGCACAATCACTGCTCAAACATTTATCCAAGGAACTGCAAAAAATCTGCATTGTAAAGGTGCATAATTCACTTTTAAACTTCGTAATTTCTTAGTAGAATACTCAAAAATAATCCAGAACTACAACTTACTTATCTTCCTCATAACGACTAAGTACCACACGCCGTTCTTCACCTTTAATAACTTTTCCTTTCCTGTTATACTCCACATAATGTTCCGTTTGTGCTAACAACAGCTCCTTCGGTGGCGCATGTAAATATTTCTGGAAAATAAATGATTTCTATTTTAATTATTCCTCTTTTTCCAATCCATCTTCCTTTTTTTCCGGGAAAATAAGTCGTTTTATTCATATAAGATAGTACAAGATGGCTACCGAATAATTTTCAATAAAATGTTCCCCTAATATAAAAAGTTTATCGAATATCAATGTTAAAAGAAAAGGATGAATAAAATTAATATTGAATAGTTTTATACTTACCTCTCCGCCGTATTTCTCCAATAACTTGCTTTTGTGCTCTTCCTTTGCACTTAGTTTCTGTTGTTCAAATTCTTTTTTCATAGCTTCTAGTTTTGTTGGCTCCGCTAATGCATGCACATCAATTCCTGAATTTGTGAATAATAATTAGTGACAGCAACTTCAAAATAAGCTTAAGTGACAGGCTTCTTGATATACATCTCTTTACAGTCAACCGAAAAAAGTCGGATTGCTTATGACTCAAAAGAATCTTCGCATCCAAAAAAAAAAAAATTACGAGACAGTATTGCATATTTCTCTATCCGCTAGGGTAGAACTCCATTTTCATTTCTTTATTAAAATTACTACATAGTTTAATACCGGATGTGTTAAAAAAAAAAGAACTACAGAAATATTTTAATCGATTTTACTAAAAGTAAAACTTTTCTTCAAGTCCAGTGACATTTGCTACACGATGTGTACTAACTTTAATTCATTTTCCTTCACTGCTTTCTACTTAAGTGAAAAAAGCACCAACCCTTACAACGCGCCTGCCAAGCGAATACTTGCGCTTCATTGGCTTGAACCACTTCACCCGTATAACGTATGAAATTCTCACCAGCGAATTTAGCTGCTTCTTTCTCTTTTCCAGGTACATTCTCAAAAATGGTGGTATGAACAAAATTAGACGGTAAAATCTGGTTTGTACGGGAAACGAGATGCCATTCTAAAGTCTAATTCTGTTGAATCAACCTATCGGACAGTTAAGACAATGATAATATGGACAAATACAAAAGTGAGCATACGTTTCGTCATAAAATTTACTTACGGCGAATGGATTCTCTCTCATGGAGCGCGATTTTGGATCATAATAAGGTCCATTTGGATCCAAATTATAAAGATATTTTGCAGTGTCTTCTCTGAAATTATTTTTCTAATTAATCTTGCTTATAAAATACAAATTTAATGCCTCCAATAGTTTCATTTCTATACCTAATGCGGAGGTTCCTCACAGTGATCCTAGTCCGTGAATCCATATCAATCGTTACACCAGCCATATCAGCATCATCAGCATACATATCCTCGTCTGCAGGTTCTTCCACTACATTGTGACTTCCCTCTCCCGCTTCCAGTTCCTCTTTCAGAATTCCTTCCTTCATCTAAAATAAATTCAATTTAAAATGCAAGCTAGGAATAACATACAAGCAACAATGTAACATCCGAATTTCAAATCTGCAGTACTAAAAAAAAACTGTAATTACCTTTTCCTCTCTAAGAAGTTTCCTTGTTTGTTCTAATTTTTCATGCTCTTCCACAACTTGCTTATACGTTTGTGGATCATAGCCATTCCACCGATCTCGCTTTGCATCCCATCCAAGTGTTAGTTTCGGCTTTAAAAATATTTTTGATAAAATGATTAGCATATATTTGAAGAATTCAACAGCAACTGATATACTGTAGTAGCCCATATATATGATCAAAATTTTCCAACTTCCCATAATTTATGTTGTAACAGTTTAGACGATGAACCTGAATGTATTCGTCCGCAGCAATATCCTGATTTGTCCACATGGCACCTATTTTACGAGGCCTCTCCAAACATTCTTTCTTCTGATGCGTCATAGCGCCACAATTTTCACAGGCACCCTAAAAATTTTTTTCTTGTAAGAAGCGCTCTTGTAGAAACACACTGAAACGGCAACAAATATTTAAAAATAAAGTTAACAAATGCCGAAAACTTTAATTCAATTTGAACCAGCCTTTCGGAATTTTGTAGCTTTTTCATTCGTTGTACCTCTTTTGTACCAATCGTCGATTGAAGACCATTTAATCTGTCTCTCTTCATGCGGTCTTTGATGCTGAAAGAAACTGCCTGTAGTGAACTGAGTCAAATTATAATCCAAATGGAAGAAAAAATGTTTATTTTCCAGTCCTCTTAATAATTTTCGAGAAAAATGAAAAAGAAAATGACGATGGTTCCCTCAAAAGAAAGTATGCTAAATATGTGTATGCACAACCAATCATTTCTAGCAGATTCATCTTTTGAGAGAGAATTTTTAATCAACCTGTAGAGTAGGACCATCAGCCGGCACATACCACGGATGTTTAGCAATGAATTCTGGAATATGCGGATTAATATCACGCCCTGTTACGACATCCACTGTTGCTGGAGCTATGCCCAGTTTTTGCTCCTCTTCCAAATCCTTCAAAAATTCCCTTTTAATTTAAAGCTAAAACACTCCAAGATTACTAATTCACATTTTTTTCCCCAACAAATAAAAAGAATGTCAATGTAACAGTACTTTTTGCTTCCTGTATTCATCCTTACTTTTCCGTCCCTCTTGTACATCACCTATACCGACTCCTTGTCTAATCAGTTTCGAGACGGGAATTTCTGAAGCATTTGATCCCATTCCGTTTTTTCCTTCTGAAACATTATAACACATAAATTTCTAAAACAAATAAACTTTCACCGAAAGTATACCATTTACATTAAAAAAATCACATCATACGCTTTACAATAGTAGCTTCTATTAACCGCAGTGAAAAAGCTTCTACCGGGAAGTCCAAGAAATACCAGATAAAGCCCCCCCAGTCACTCAGAAGCAGTCGCACAATATTCTAAAGACACAAACAGAAGTCAACCGTTAAGTACCTAGGGGGTAGTACGAACCTTGCTGGTCAATGAATAGTGATATTACCCAAGTAAGTTTTCGTTGCGATAATGTTTGCATTTGAGATAGTTTAGGAGTGCCTCATGATCTGGAACTACCTCGTGACCTTTCAGTAGTAGCTCTCTGTTGCTTTATCAGTGATCTCAGGTGTTCAGTCCATATTGCACAGATGGCAGATTGACACATATAACTTTACCAAGTCAAGTCAAGGCAAGTCATGTGATGCATTATCACTCCACTGGTCATTCTTAGCAAGGTATGACGAGAAAGAATTAATTAATGGTGTGCAGTGAAGAGGTCATTAATTAGTGATTGGGTTATTTGTTTTGCAGCTCAGAGAATTTCTCACAGTGTACAACACTCTGACAGACTCGTGTTTCCGAGCTTGCATTCGAGAACTCAACCATCATCAGTTGATTGAATCCGAAACAGATTGCATCAATAAATGTAAGTAATACTTTTTGTTTTATTATTTATCAACTGTTAACGAGCAGTTATGTTCCACTACATGTTGGTTAAGTTTCATGCTTAAAGAGTACTTCAAGTTCCTGATAAAGAAACAGATCTTCTTTGGAAATTTCATAGATATAGCCGTAGTATGTAAACTCATCTTTACTTCCTTCGAAATGTAGGTGGGATTTATGAGACTTATAGGAATAACTGTGCACTTTGCTGGTGCTATTACTTTTGCTACTTTTTTTTAATATTTTTTGGATATTTATTAAAGTAAGTAGCGATTTAATTAGAAAACAATGTTTTAATTAGAAAAAAGAACACTGCGGAACGTATACATCAAGGTAGCCAAAAATGACTGAACATGTATAGGCGAATTATTCCACATTTTTTGAACTAATATCATCTATGCTGCAGTTTTTCAAAACGTTTCGGAAATTTATCGTTGGATATTGTGCATCACTTTTTTGCAGGCATTGATAAGCATATGCGAACAAGTCAACGCCTCATGTTCATATTTGCCGAACAAGCACCAAATAAGCTATTTAGAAAAGAAAATTCAGCTACCTTATTGAATTAAAAGTTCGTATGTTTTTCAACTTGTTTTGCCATTTTTTTTTCTAATTTTGCACATTCATTTTTGCAGGCATAAATCATGAATATTATATCAGAGCACGGTTATCGTCAAGATGGTCGAAAGCCACATCAAATACGAAACTTAAATTACAAATTGGGAGTCTATTCACAAGCTGATGGTTCAGCGTATCTTGAACAAGGCAATACTAAGGTAAAAGACAGAGGCATTCTTTCTGCTTCTGTTAATGTTTTTCTTTATACCTAAGGGATAGAAGTTTGAGTTATTATAGTTATTATATATACTATCATTATAAAAAGATATGTTTATAATGATAGTATATATACAATAAAATAAGAGGCATATGGTAGTGTTGCTGAAATTAATATTCATCAACTCTTTGTAGTTTAGGTTCTGTGTGCAGTATATGGTCCTCATGAACTGAGGCAACGAAGTCGTATGCTAGAGGATCGTTGTATCATCAACTGTCAGTACAGTATGGCTACATTTTCGACTAATGAACGGAAGGTTTGTTTTATTTCAGCTATGTGTTAAAATTGCTGGCAGTCGATTTCTTTGCGTTGTCAAATAACAGAATCAAATCAATTGATTATATGAATTGTTCGATGTTGTTACAAAAGTAATGTTTTAGGAACGGCCTAGAGGAGATCGTCGTTCGCTCGAATTTGCTCGATTGATGGAGAAAGCGTTCGAAGCAGCCGTTCTGACTGAAAACTATCCACGATCTCAAATTGATATTTTCTGCGAACTGTTACAGGTATTAAGGTATTTTCCGTTGGCTTTTCTCATAAATATTTCTTTTTCATCAAATTCAATCATTTGTCGGATTTCAGATTTCTCGTCTGATCAAATATTTACAAATCTTATCCCAAATTGTAAGAATCTCATATTGTGTATCTATCGACATTATTTTGTCTGTTTCCACTCATTTAGGGATGAACTGTCTGGCTGTAGTTTTTTAAAATGTATTTTTAGAAGTAATATTTCATGTTCAAAAAGAATTACATTACTCTATCTGTAAGAAATTTTGTGTCCTCATCCATTTCTTAAAATCATATTGGCTGCAAGCTTTTAGGCAGATGGAAGTCATTTGGCTGCCTGTGTCAATGTTGGAACACTAGCACTGGCTGATGCAGGTGTACCAATGCGTGGCCTGGTTGCAGCCGCATCATGCGCTTGTGCACCCGGTGGTGTAGCATGTGTTGACGTCAACTCTCGCGAAGAAACAGGTATCGTCCCTCGGCTAACAGTGGCAACAATATCTGGACAAGATGCGATTGTGTTGGCAGAATTACAAAACAGACTCCACAAAAGCCACCTGACTCTAATCTTGGAAGCAGCCCGAAAAGCAACATCTCATGTTCATTCTTGCCTTGAAGCTGCCGTTTCAACTCATGTTAAGGCTGCTATTGGTTTTCCCTCTACTGCAACAGATATATTAGAACATGAACAATTTGTTATGATTCGGTGAATAGTAGTTGTGATTGTGGGGCTTTATTTTTACAGTCTTGTTGAAATGTTTATGTTGATCCTCAGTTTTCAAAGCAGCAGTCGCTCATTAAACCATTTCTTCTAGCTGGTCTGTATTTTTTTAAGGACGTGTCTAAAAAGTTTTTCGTTGTTAAATTGTGCATTTCTTTTATTTGCTAATATCCATTGCTGAACCATTGATCGCTGCTTCCGTTCGATTGAATCACTTTAGAATTTTATCCGTGATCGAACTTTTCTGTTCTTTTTCACGATTTTTACTGATTTATTTCGTTCGCAAACGTATTAAAGTTATGGAATTGTTTCTTATTTTATCATATAAGATATCAAATAATTTACACATCTGGGTACTTCTTGGAAACTCGAAAAATATCCGTCAAATTAATTAATTTTACTAGGGATCGCCAACAGGAATAAGATTCCATCTTCGTGAAATGATAAGTTACGTTATAGTTTTATGAAATGGCTCATAGATTATTACATAATTTGGACATAAGACGTACAGTGCATATAAAACGGCAAGGGTCACCTGCCTCTGTCCGATTATATGTATCGTATCCAAAGTTTTATTCCTACTGTAGTGTTCTTCATGATATTTAGAAGTATTAGAGGAGTTTTCAGAAACATAACAGAAAGAAGCGCTCAAATAGTCACTCAGTTCATTTTAGTGAAGTTAGCAGGATTGTGGAAATTTCCGCCTGTATGGTTTTGAAATTTGCAGATGTCGTTAGAAATTGTTGGTCCCTCAAGTTTTAAAGAATTGGAACTGTTCATCGCGGAGAGACGAGTTCCCGAGAATAAATTGGTTGTGCCTGGTGCTAAAGTTACTTCTAATCCGGATTTTATGAGGTCCTGTTAAAACTAGTAAAATGATGTGGAATTGCCTTATCAATTCTGCTATTGTGTCTTTAACTATCCCCAGATTATTGTGGAAAATTAATTTGTAAAAGTAGAATGAAAAAAAAAGAAATATACATGAGCGTTTGGTCTGTCGAAAGTAATGGCAAAGTACAAACCAACACCGAATTGTAGACCTAAATTCCAGTAGGATGGTGTCTCAAATTTCAGGGGACATGGAACGTTCATGCGTGATGATGATTTAATAGCGTCGGTGGCTGGTGTCGTTGAACAAGTTAACAAGCTTGTTTCAGTACGACCACTGAAAAGCAGGTGAGCTTTTTTAACAAATTAAGAATTTGCTTACATTTCTTTCTGTTGCTCATCATCTATATTTATTTTGGCGATTTTTTGTTTTGTGATGTATTCTTGCATTTTATTCCCTTGTTTTATAGGTATAACGGAGAAATAGGTGATGTAGTGATTGGTCGAATCACAGAAGTGCAACAGAAAAGATGGAAAGTTGAAACGAATTCCAGACTAGATTCAACATTACTTCTTTCCAGCGTCAATCTCCCAGGGGGTGAGCTGGTATGCTTTTTCAGTTAATTTACCTTTAAATGAATTTTTACTTGAGGTATTCCTACCGTTAGGATCCTGTTTTTTTTGGCTTTCTGCTTTCTAATTTTCATATCATATCCCGCATTTAAAAAGGGATTCATGGTGGCAATTTTTTTAAACGATTGCGCCGCATTTTTTATTTTTAGAGGAGGAAATCGGTGGAAGATGAGAGAATGATGCGTGAATACCTTAAGGAGGGAGATCTGATCAGTGTAATTTTTTGTATGCTGCTTTCCTTTATTCGAATTTACTCTTCTTGGTGTTTTTTCTTTGCTAAAATTTCTCCTTATATCTTTCATTAATTATCTCTATATCCATGAATAAAATATCCAACTTCTTTTCACTGGCATAATTTCGATTTCTAGGCCGAAGTGCAGAAGGTGCATTCAGACGGACAATTATCATTGCATACGAGGAATTTGCGATATGGGAAGGCCTGTTTTTCTTTCAAATGTGTAGCCTTATTCATATCTTCAAAATTACTGGTCTATTTCCAGTTCAGTTCTTGATGAATTTCAGAAGGGTTTTTTTCGTATCTTTTTATTACTGAGAATATTTATTCACCTGGATGTGACGTAAGTGAAAATCTAATATAATAATTACATGCAATATCATTGTATAAATACATTATGTGGATGTTTTTGTGGATAAAGTAAGGCAGTATCTGAATTATCTCAGTTCCAGGAATTAAAACTGTGAAAAGAAATTATGTATCGGATAGTAAATTGAAACTAATGCAATAAATCACCAACATTGCAGTGATTTGCTTCATTCCCCATGTAAGGAGGAAATCACTGGATATCGCTGCTTGGAAGCATTTTTTTTATTTTAATGTTTATTATTTTCAGCTTTCGCAAGGAACTTTAATGAAGATTTCGCCATACTTGATCAAACGAAGAAAATCGCATTTCCACACTTTACCATGTGGTGTTTCCATCGTTTTTGGTCGTAACGGTTACATCTGGATTACTCCTGTTGCAAACGAAGAGAAGAATATGACTGGAGGGTACTCACAAAATTTAGAAGAGGTTTTTCTTCGACTATATCTAAATGTTTTTGCACCTTATATTAAATAATGATAACGAGTTTTATATTTCATTTTTCTTTCTTTTTTTCAAACATTTTATCTCACTGTTGGAAGTATTTTAAGGTAATACCATTAAAAATTCGATCAGCTATAGCACGTGTTGCAAATTGTGTAAACATCCTTGCTGTACATCATATTCCACTTTACGATACAACAGTAGTGCTTGCTTATGATGCTTCTCTTAACTGCGAAGTTAGTTACTTTAAAGAAGTGAAATTATATTTGCAGCGGATTTGTGACTCAAATTTAGATTCTCATTTTTTATCTGTTGTATGTTGTATTCTCATAAAAATTTTTTCAGGTGTAGAATTGAAGATGTTGGTTATATATGTTTGCCATTTGATAGCTATCTAAATTAAGATCATTATACATTCATTTATCAAAATCTCTTCACTGTTTAGACAAAAGAATTGCTGAGACCGGAATCTGCTGCCAACATAGCAACAGAGGTTGCGCTACAACTGGAAAAAAATTGCTAAAGAATGGACATGCTAAATGAGTCCCTTTCTCTTTTAACTTTGAATGTTTTTACAAGAATTTGTTGCCTTTACTCAGGTTTGATGAAAATTTTATTGTCTTGTGTCAGTTCAGTTTGCATCGAATAGTTTCTTGATTTCAAAAAATGTTCTGTCTTCTTTGTTGTTCCTTTATTCTGTAGAATTAATTATACTTGCACAAATAAAAAAGCTGAAATACGTAGACTTCGAACATGATTGGTGAAACTGATGGCGTAATAAGATGCTGAAAAATTATATTTTTCTATGCACTAAAAGCAAGAAACACAAAAGAAAATTCGACATGAAAGTAGCTGAATTAGAAAAGGACGTTGAATTGGGTATATTAATCTTTTTTTCCCAGCTGTTTTGATTTTGTCCTACATAATTTCTTAATAGCCGGCCATTTCAATTATTCGATGACAGATAATCTGATTATTATAAATGTCCTTATTTCTATGTTGGGAGTTTAAACATTTTTGCTACCGAAATGTGATAAAAATTTAGGGATCCAAAGTTTATTTAGGTCTTATCCACTGTTCCTTCCAATTGCTTGAAAATGAATGAAAAATTGTTTCCTTTAAATTGCCCTTAAATATCCCAATTCTTCCCTTATCCTACTGCTACATCGTTTTTACTACAAAAAAGAAAAAAAAAAAAAATTGGCCACATGCTCGTAAAAGATGTATTTCTTCATTCATTGATTTTTTCTTTTCAGTTTAATTTTCTTTTCCTGCGCAGTTGAACAAGTTATCATGTTACATGTTTGACAAAAGACACGTTGTTAAGAATATTTGTTAATTGCTTTCTTGGAATGGTTGCGATTGTTTTCGACGAACACTATAGTGTTTAAAAGCTATATTGAACTTGAATGCAGTGTTAACTGCGTTGAGATTCAAATTCTCCTTATTTCAGATTGGGCGCTGAATGAAAATGTTGGGCGTTGATGTTGGGAAGCATGCTGTTGTTGTTGGCGAGAATGTCGCTGATATGGGTGAGAAATTGGAATCGTACATGAAAGAAATCCTAATTAAGGCAATCACTGAACGAGATGGTGCTATGGTTGCTCTTTCCGGTGAGCTTACAGTTTTTGGATCTTGATCTTTGAAAGACAGATTTTGAATTTTTCAATTGTTCGATGTTTTCCAAAATTTGTTAATAACTCTTCAAACATACCAAATCTCTAGAAGGGAATCTTGTCGTCAAATTGGAAACCTTTGGAAGAGTTTCAAAGTCTACTTTGGCTGAGTTAGATCAGGCTTGACCTTTTTTGCTTCATAAAATTCCATTCCTTTTTTGTCACTCCAGAAGTTCTTTACAAATAGCGTGATGTAGCTAAAAAATTTATCTGAGCAATAGGACAGCATTTATTTGGTACCTACAAGCTGAAAATGTTGGAAGTTTTTTAGGTGGTTCGATGCCTGCTGTAGTAGCACCGTTGTTAACGAGATTGGACGACATAAATTGGTCAAAAGTTCGGTTATTTGTGGCAGACGAACGGATGGTTTCAATAAGTGATGTTGAATCGAATACAGGCACTTATATGAACGTTTTGCCGGAAACGATCAATCAGTCATTCGTACATTATGGACCTATTGACAATAGTAATTTCTCTTGCTTCGTCTTTATTCAAGTGGGGAAGTTGTAGGACACGTCTTTTATTTCACTGCAATTTTGAAACCGTATCATTTTTGTTCGCAGGATCATGAGACATTGAAAATTAAGATAGTTTAACATGAGAGATTATGCTTTCTTGAAGTACTATTTCTAATCAGTAATCGACTTTTGCATTATTTATCAGTTTGAATTACTTACAGCAGCTCAGTGTGCAAAAAATTATGAAGAGAAGATACGTAAGTGTACTGCAGAGATGGATGAGGGCTGGCCTATATTTGATTTATTGTTACTGGGGATTGGACCGGATGGTCATACATGCTCTTTGTTTCCTGAACATCCAGTATTAAAGGTAAAAATGCAGACTTCATTTTGAACCTTTTGATTATTCCTGAGTAAATGCGGAATAGACGAAGTCATTAAACAGAAAATAGTAAATATCGTTATTGCATTAGATTTCCACATAGAAATATCTTGAAATTAAAGGCCGTTTAGTTTTAATCTGTAATTAAAAATTTGATGAAAACAAACATTCAGTTTTTGTTTTTTTTTATCATTCATGTATCTGACTTCCATGTAGAATTGTTCCCCATGAATGCCAAATAAATCCCATCATTGCCTCGAATGCTTGATCCTTTGCTAAAAACATAAGAGAGATGCTACGCACGTAAGTTCACTGCGTAAGTTCAGGAAAATAACAGATGGGTTGCAGCAGTAGAAGATTCTCCGAAACCACCACCAAGACGTATAACTTTAACTCTGCCGGTTATTAATCGTGCTCGAAATGTTGCATTTATTTCTACCGGTAAAAAGAAGGGTAAATTGATACAGGTCAGTTAAAATGAAGGGATCTAAAGATTTGCAAGTAAAAATAGTAAAACAACTACCATATTAATTTGTTTGTTTGCGAAGAAAAATAGGTGCGGAACCCTTATTTCATCTTTACTTTGTAAAGATGATTAGCCTACTCATTGAGAAAACCAAGCTCTTTAAAAATAAAGTTCAGTTCATGTGGAATTTTAGCATTTATTTGTTTTTGAGCCACTAAAAGATAACTGTCACGATTTATGGTGATTATATTCTAGGAAATCATCAATGGACAAAATTCTAGTTTACCCGCAGCAATGGTGAAGCCCAAGTCAGGTAATATATTATGGTTCACGGATAAAGAAGCATTTACTGCTTTTGAAGATTCTGCTAATCATTTATGATTTTTTGATACTTTCATTACGCATTGTTATCCATCTTTTGTAACATTTTCTTACAATTCCAAGAGTTTTGATTGAAATACTTGCACAATTTCTCTTTTTCTTGTGTGTCAAAGGACAATTTCTTTTTCTCCTTCTTCCTCAAAAAAAAAAAAAAAAACACTTTTTATCATGTCATATTTACGCGAAGTTGTCAACTCACGAATTGCTGTAATTTGTAATTTCATTTAAAAGAAGACCAGTAGGGATTATAAAAATTATAAAATCCCTATTGGTCTTCTTTTTAAAAGATATATGGTTGTGATGGATATCTTTATTACGTGGTAATATCTTTTGGAAAGCTGATCAGTTAGTTCCTTTGATCGTCTTTTGGATTTGATTTCATTTATTTCATCCTTTTTTTATCGAACGGTTGTGGTATAACTTGTTAGATGTATGTTAAAAATTTATCAATATGGGTTTTTTTTTCGTTTTGATATCAATTTATCAATTTACAGCATAAAGATTTGATGCAATTCAGTTTTAATTACGTATTTAGAGAAGAAAGGAAGATTGCTCTAGGTCGTTTAATCTATTCATAAAATTCAGCACATACAACCGAAAAATAAAAGTGTATTTTTTTGTTGCTGTTGTCCCTGGTGGGCAATTTGGGGATCTGAATGCATCCAAAATATCATTAAATCTACTTCGGTGATGTACTGTTTCAGTCATCGCTGGTCCGATAATATAGCACTTCGATGATACGACTGCTGATAATGCAAATGAGACCACGATGGATTGTCATTTTCCAGCAAATTATAATAAATGAGGGAAATTTCCTTTTATTACTCTTGCATATTTCGCTTTTCCGCATGAATTCTTTTGATTCAAAAACATTTCCGTGCGGGATAGACATTCCTAATCTTTCATTGAACTCAGATCGTTTAGGGGAGCGAATTTTAAGATATGAAAATTTAGACTTTTTGGCGAATTTTTTATTCCAAAAAATTTTGAATAAAGTGTTCTCAGAAGTGAAACATAAGCGTGTCATCTTATTAGATTGGCTTTTTTTGTGTACAGGTCCGGAACAGTTCCTAAAAGTAAATAATATACCGCAGAACGTGGAACGTTATTAGTTGGAATGATGTCATGGAAGTGTTTGAAAATATCAGACAATAGTGATTAACCAGTTATTTATGAAATTAGGTCGCTGAACTACCTATCCATGGTTCACATTTTCTGATCTTGTGACAAAAATGCCAATATTCAAAAAATTTCACAACTCGGACATTAAAATTTTTGAAAGCCAATCTCAAAATTCAATTACGAAAAAATGCTTTCTTTTTTTATAATAATCATTGTTGAAGATAGTTGATGAAATGTAAAACTTTTCTGTGAAATACTTATGCCTTATTCTTGCCTCGCTTCATTTACTAACTAATAATTAATTGTGTTTAGAAAAGGTAAAACAGACATAATGTCGAGATTTTGAAATGTGAAAAGAAAAGGAAGACATTGTCCCCTTAGTTTGGCTTCTGTTTCCTATTACTTACAATGCAATGAGATATCACTTTGTGAACAAAACTGTCCTCATAATGATACTTCATTTTCAATTTCCCATAAGTCTTGTTTTCCGAAAACTTTAAACATTCATTTTCACATCTAATATTATAATTTGACGACAAAGAAAGCATATCCGACAGTTCAAAAAAGCAATGCTTTAATTTCAAGTAGTTAAGGTGCATTGGTTGTTCATCTTTTAACCTTTAATAAGGCTACTGATATTAATATTAAATCTCCCTACTACTTCTATAAAGTTCTGATCCTTATCTGTTTCAAAAATTACTGCTAGATGAAGAAATAATATGGCAATAGACAATGTTAAAGCTCTCTTTTCCATCATTCTCTTCTTTATTCCTCGCTTATCACTCATTATTTCTTAATTACCATTCGTTAATTATTAACAAGTAATTGTTACACTGTTATCGTCCCAGAATTAACCCTTTTTTCCCACAGTTTTTGAAATAGTAATCATTTTATTTTAGTAATCATTTTATTTTTGAAATAGTAATCATTTTATCATTTAGTAATCATTTCTCATTTACCATTCAGTTTAATTTTAGTTTTTTAAATAATTAAATTATATATTGTTTGCATTATTACAAGCCCATACTTTTGGTATCTCAGAAAGTATGTCATGGAGATAATGAATTTATGATTTGACTTCCTGAGCATCTCTCCTCTGTAATCTGTTACTGCGCCTATCATTATCACTTTCATCAAATTCATCTCTATTTATTGATTTACCTTTAGTACTGAAATCTTTACCTATTGTTTCAAACAAGTTTAAAGGCAGTCCTTCTGGTAGTTCAATTTTTTCAATTAAATAGCATTGATATTCTCACGACGATACTTTGCTCTTTTCTCAGAAAGCAACTTTAACAATGACTTTTTCATAATTTTCATATTTTCGATTACTTTTTTAAGTCAAATTACTTTGAAATAAAAATTTTGTACAGAAGAGAAAAATTTTCAAAATTTTAATTATCATTCCCGAAGTATGTGAACTAAATATTCTGTAAGATGATGTGAGAAGTGTTGTGACATGGCCAAACAAACATTGTAATAATTGAGCCTACCACAGTGGCATCTTAAAATCTATATAGACAACATCGAGGTCATATAGTTATATGCTATTGTCCATTCTTTTTTCAGCATATTGGAGTCTCAAGTAAGCCATGCTTGGGAATTTTATGGACTAGGACATTCTGTTGCTCAGCCTGACATATGTCCAAATAGTCTAATTACTTTTAAACTAAAAACAAAATTTTGCTTCTTTAATACTTCGCTCTTTCTTTAGTGTTACATTAGATTATGTTTAATGTTAAGGTCTTACAGATTATGAAAGAGTGCCCGTTGCTATCACTGGGTGATACTATCTGGCACTAAAGGAAAGAAGGAATATCTCTAAACTGTTAAGGTGATCAAATGGATGATAAAACATCTCGCCGTGGTTTGTATCGTTATAACCATATCGATCAGGTTAAATATAATCAATTCAAATATGCTAGTCAGCACCGCTTCCCATTTCATTTACGTCATTTTCCTTCTTCACTGTACGAAATAGTAATTCTTTCTCGACCTTCTGATGATGGTTTAGTAGTCAGGATTCAGGATCTTTATCCTTAAATTAAATTTCAGTTCTTTTTTAATTCCAGTTATGGAAATTGTTTTAAAATTTGGACGAGAGGGAAAATATCTTGAAATGAGGAAGTGTTATAGAGAATCATTACAGTGAAGGCGAAGTAGTTGGAGGATCATTCTACTATGAATGAAATGACGAAAATTGATGAATCGCTTAAACGAGCATATGTCTGATAATTGAAATTTAGAATTGAAAGAAGTTGAATAGAAAGTTGATCAAAACAAAAATATTATAATTTGAGTGACTGACAATTATTGTGTTCTCTGATAATTAATTCTATTAACAAGCATTCACTGTGTGAAGATTTGAGCATTTTAGATTTCATTTCAATTTTTTTTTCTTGAAACTTGACAAAAAAATACTATGAAATTTTCATTACATAATAAAAATTAAAAATTTCATTCAAACTCTTCAAAATTTCAAATTTTATTGACATATATTTTTAAATTTGTTTTAATATATCCAGGCATATTGTTGTTAAATTTCGCTCATAATGAACCAGAACTAGAAAACATTTTTCTTTTGCCAATTTCGTCATGCTCTTTCTCGTTTTTCATGAACAAATCAATTACCCTTAGCTTGGTCAAGCTCTGTTCATCTACTTCGATGTTATTTGTATAATGCATATCTAGACTATTCTTACTTCTATCCGTCCCCATGACTAAACTGATATTATACGAATTAGTCTAAAGTCATCATCATAAAGCCTCATTTATGCGCAATTATTCTAGGTTAGACTATCTTTTGTTTAGTTCATTCTTAAAGTAGCAGCCGAATATTTTAGTCAGAAGTTTTTTGATCGAGTGTTATATTGCTTTCTCTACATTTCTTTCCAGATTATTCCTATCAAATCCGTTCATAAATCAGTCTTTGTCAACATGCATGATTTGTACTTCTGAGATTTCACATTAATTAATATCAGCAAAATGAAACAATAGTTGTTGCGGTGAGAATTTTTGTTTTCAAGAAAAAACGGTCTGATTCTCATTTTTTTGTTTAATTGTTCAGCTGTTTCAATGGAAAATTTTATTTTTACAAATTTCAGTACTCGTCTCATTCGTCTTAATCACTGAAATTCTGTTAAAGTTCAAAATCATCAAGATACTCGTACAATCAGATCCAAAGCATAATGATAACTGAACAGAAACAATGAACCTAACTAAACAAGAAATAAATATAATTGTTTTGCTAATAAACTATCTTCCTAGAACTACCATTTTTAAAGTTTTTTTTTTATTAGAGATTCAAAATTCAAAAGCTTTTCTCTTGAAAAGTCCAATCCTTCAGATTCAAATCCCAAATTCCTTCAAATGATGCTCATTTGCAACTGCTGGCATAAATTTCCTTTAATCCAAACTTTTCTATCTTTTATTCAAAAATGCCAATCATATCAGAAGGGATCATTTTGCCCTGCCTTGTTTTATGTTCTTGTCAGCAGATATGGTGGACAAGAGATGACAGATTGGGTGTCGGTGTCAGCAAATGAGAAAAACTTCAAATTCTGTAGGGCAACAGTAGCATGACCTAATTTATCCCTTGGTACCAAGCAATACTTGTTTCTTTCTGTTCTTTTTTTTTGGTTTTCCGTCCATTCTACCGATAACTACTGTCACCTTTTGCCTCTTTTCTTTTCCTCATATTAATTTAATTTTTTTTTTTACGAAATTTTTGAAAAACAAAACTTTCAGGTTTGCAAAAGAGAACTAGCTAACAGAACAGTGTCATTTCCTACCGATTATTTCTACAGCGTAAATTCTTATCGACCATTTCCCTCCTCATCTATACTTGACCTCGCTGAGTATTACTACACCAGTACTTATCCTGGTTAGTTTTTTCTTACATTCATGAATGTTAATTACTACTAAGTAAATTCATTCATTAAAGCTTGCTCAGTTATTCATAATTAACATATTTCGTTTTCGATCCTTTAAAATTCTCAAAATCTTTTCATCCGACTCCAGTCATTGTACAAAATGTTGTGCATAAGCACTTAAAATGACTTCACAATTAGTTTGAAAAGTCAACAACTGAATAAATAGCAAAATTATGTCGTGAATCCAGAAAAACCTCGACAAATTTGAACTAATAATTTTGATAAGTAATATAGCTTTCTACATTTCTCCAATTAATTTGTCACAATTTTCTCATTATTCTCTTTTCCTCTCTTAGAAAGTGTTAGCTTTCCTTTAATGTAGAAAAACTATTATATCTTACAAACTTTGGTGCAAAATTTTACTTCACATTGCTAAGATAATAATACAATCTAAGAAACAAAGAGCTGAAATGTGAGGTGGATTAAAAGAACGATCTAGGATGTACATCCAGGATGAAATATTTGCTTAGAAGTAAACAATCCTAGGTTGATTTCTTTTATAAGTCGTGAAATTTTGCTTCAAACTATTTAATATTCAAAAATACCTTTCTTATGCTTATTAAATGCATCTGATTTATTAGGCTGAGAATAAATTATTTAGCTAGCTTAGGCACATCATTATTCTGTTATTTCACAGGAAAAGTAACAATAACTTATCAGCAAATAATTAATGATGCAACAAGGAATATATTATAACCACTTGTAATAAAAAAAAGGAGTGATGATAGTGGTGATAACATTGCATAATTGCTTCCTAGAATTTCCAGTGTAAATTTTCGGTAGCTTAATATTTCTTAGCGAGAATCCTCTGCATAGTCTCATAAAAATTTCGCAGATTTGTCGCTAAATCATCTGAATTTGTAATACTTCATTTCTGCTGTTGCATAAAAAATTCATTGTATAAAGAGTCCCAACGGTAGAAGTCTTACGATCATATTTTGTCCAGAAACTATATAAGCTAGTTGTTGTTTTTACATTTGCCTCTACCTAATGCTTATCACTCTATCAGTGTAATAATGAAAGTTCTTGCTATTCTGATAATCTGTCGCCTTATCATTATAATATAACAATTTTAGAAAACTATAAGCTACAGGATTCATCCAGTATCAATCAACTGATCGATGTTTTACAGTCTCCCATGTACGCAGCTCAAAATATTATAGCTCAACGACAATCACAATCGCAGCAATTTCCGGACATATGCTCTGAAATGAAGAGTTCCGATTTCCTGTTCGATTCGGAAACTATTGATCGAAGAGTAGGAATTTTCTATCTTCGTGTATTATTTAAGCTTTGTACTATGGATTGAAATGCATCGAACTGAAATTAGAAAATTTATTTGGCAGTATTATATTTCGGCGACTGAAATTTTCTCCTCTTCACAACTGTTATTTCATATTTTGGATGAAAACTATCATCAAGTTGATCGTCCTGTTGTTCAAAAGCAAAAAGAATTTTCTTCAATATTCTTTCAATTTCACTATAATTTAAAAAATAAAGAAAGAAACATATCTGTTCACAACTAATATTATTTTTTTGTCCTTTTTTCAGTTTCATCTATTATTTCTTATACTAAGAGGCTAGCCTATATTTTTATATTCCTCAATAATGTCATTCCATTT
The DNA here is from genome assembly GCA_003640385.1 of Setaria digitata. Lineage (NCBI taxonomy): Eukaryota > Metazoa > Nematoda > Chromadorea > Rhabditida > Setariidae > Setaria > Setaria digitata. The sequence goes on along the minus strand of RCAB01000026.1, from coordinate 136,822 downwards.
TCCCGTCATCGGCGTTATCTTCTTTTATTATTCACACTCATTATCTCTTTCAGTTTAGGAATTTGACAGTCTCTCATTTCTCTCAATAATCACCTGCCCAAGGTTGCCATCATTACCCAGGGTTGGCATACGACATTCATTATGATTCAGCCTAAAAGTTAGATATGACTAGTGCATATCTATCAGTGAAGATTAAGAAGGAAAGTATGATGTTTGTTTGGATAATGCAGTGTGTTATTCCTGTTATAATTATCACTTTATTAATTTCTTTTTTCAAATTTCCAGTTCGATGGAACTTCTTCACGATATAAAATGAAGTTGATCATGTGGCTTGTCTTATTATTTGTCATGGTTGGCATAGTTGTTGTTGTGCTTATACTTACTATTTCAAAAAGTTAGCCTCACTTAAATTTCATTTTTGAACCATTTCGATAAGCTGATAACGGAATTTCCTGCAAACTGGGATAGATATGTTCTGATTTATAAAAAGAATTTTTGGATTAATTTCAATTTCTAAATAAATTTAACATGTGATATGTCTCCATATTATCTTCATGATCATAGATCATCGAATAAACTGATAAAAAATGATGTGAAATAATACGCAGTTTGTTGTAGTGCAGGCAGTTTCCTCGACGTCGCTATATGGATTACGTCGATTCGAGGGTCATTTCTTGGTCACAGAAGGACCATTGTTGAAATTTGATGGAAGGTTATTGCAGCAGAATACCGAAGAATTCATGAGACATGCTAATAAAATACAGCAACAGGCTTGTTATTTTTTGAGCTTATTTGCATTTCACTTAATTCTTCTTTTCAACTTATTTGTACTGATTTGAAAGTTGAAACTTTTCCTTACTTTCATTCCTTCACAAATTTAATTCTCTTAGCACAACTAACACCATATCCTCCTTCCTGTCCCGACAGTTTTTTTTACTCAGCTAAATTAGAACTAGGAAAATATGACTTTTTTTTCAGTTGAATCGTATTTATCGACAGAGTGATTACGGAGTAACATATGCCGGCTCCGAAGTAACTCAGTTCAGGTAAAGAAAGCTACTTTCTTCTTATCACATTCTAGATGTTCTCTCATATGAAATGCAAAAGTGACTTTTTAAATCTTGAAATTACATATATCGAAGTCATAAAGTTTATTATTACCAAATCAAAAAATACTCAATACTGCAAAAAATGGAAAGAAAAAAATCTAACACGATAATCGATGTTTAGAAGCATACTTATTACTTGATCTAACAGTAGCACTTCTGAAATTCTCTAATTTTTGATTTAANTTGATCTAACAGTAGCACTTTACTTAAAGCATAAATAAAATTCAGTTAAAATCTGTTCCGAAAAGATATGAGAGTTGTAGATTTGTACCGGCAGTGCCAGCTCTTGATGTAACGTTCATCCTGAAGATACGGCCTAATACGAATATCAATATACTTAATCTCTTGTCCGTGTTAAGGAACTATGTACGAGCCCAGGGATTTGATGGGAATACAATCGATGACAAAAGTATCAGCCTTGAAAATAAACATCCTTGATGGCAATGCTATTGCCACTAATAGGTTTCTTAAAGAATTATGTAATTATTATGTGTCAGTTTGTCATGGAAGCAGTTTTTCTTGTGAACACATTAAATTTTGTTAAAATTGATGCAAGTTCTGAAAAATAATAAAAAAGGGTACTTTCTGTAACTGTAAATGTAGCTTCTCCATCAAAATTTGATTGATAACAGGACAAATTAAACTACAAAATCCCCAAGAGGTCATGTTACAAGGGATGATTGGAATTATTCGATCAACTTTCAGAACATTCAGTCCTGTTGATCATATCCGAAATTAGATGTTGTAATCCTCTGAAAATAAACTACGAAAACTTCAGACTATACCAGAATAGTAATTTGACTGATTAAACTTTGGATTCGTGTACCTTCTTGAAGTTGTGAAGTTCTGTCCAGTCGAAAAAGACAAATTGGTGTTTTAAATCCTTTCGCGTCTTTTTTTTTTCATTTTTTATTCATTATTAGCAAAGAAATTAAAAATAATGAGAACTGCAAACAAAATGTGAACAGTACAAAACATATATGAACATAATTCATTACATTAATACAAATCCCACAAATGGGCGAAGTGAACTGCGCAAATTAAATGCTGTTAATAAAATGTTTTAGACAAAAATTATTACTGTCAAGCAGACTAAGTAAATAAGTGAAATTACGCTGAATATGAACAAATAGTAATAGAGTCCGGACAATAAAATGACACATCCGGAATGACATTTTTTTTTAGGACAAAGCTTGTTACTATGCAAAATCAACGTAGATAATTCATTTGAATACTAACAACACATAATAGAAACTACTCACGAGTAAGTTGATTTTAGAAATGGAGCAGAGCAAATATTGAAATGCCTCTATAAATTAAAGATTATCTTTTTTTCTCGAAATGAAAGCATCTTCTTTAGCAAATACTTAAATCGCTAGAAAAAACACTTGAAATTTCCTCATTAAATAACAGCTTGTGGCTACAGGAACTAAAATTTATCTAAAACAATTTTCACTTCAAATTAAATTTCAAAATTTCCGAAAAATAAGTCCAGTAAACAAAAGCAGGAGTTTGACTTCTAACCTTTCCCACTGTTTTTCTCAGCGGAATAATTACCGTGTACTTTTCGATAAATTCAAAACAACAGAATAGAAGTCAGATGATGTTTTTCAAACCATAAATGTTCAAAATTAAAATTGTGTGAATTAAAGTGAGCAAATAAAATTGAGTAAGTGAAAAACAGCAATTAGTTGACTAGCCATTTAAGCATATTTTTTTTTATAAAAAATGAAACAAGAGAACGCGAAAAAAAAAGGAAAAATTTTTAAATTCAGTCCATCATATTAACAGATAAGAGACCTTGAATTCTGAAGAAGAGTTAAAATACAATAAATTCTTTGGACGTTTTATTTTAAGCAACAACTTCTCAGATAGTCATAGAGTTCTATGCCTACAACAATGACTTCCGTTTACAGCAACAGAAACTGCAATGGAAATACAATAGGATTAGAAAATGAAAAAATCACAAAAAGTTTTCTGACAAAAAACCCGTTCACACTCAAAGAGCCAATTTTTAAAAAATGTATCTTTAAATAATTAGATCACGAGAACATGTCGATGAATTATGCCAAAATGAAGTGTGATTCGCGCAATAATCCAAGCGAACTGTTTCCAGAATAAGTGTGAAATAAGAAAAGAGCAATTTACTGAGAAAGATTAAACTACTCGAATTAAAGACGCTAACTACAAAGGCAAAAATTGCAGCGTTAGCTTGAATTCGTGAAATATTTTTTGTGCGTCAAATTCCTATCAAAAATTATTGAAAAATCTTAAGGATTCGATTGCAAAAATTGATTTTGAAACTTGAAAAACGACTCCTACCCACCTACACAAACATTCTTCGCCGTTTATCACACTCCATGCATAATAAACATAGCAAACAAGATATTTTTTTAATCAAGCTTTTGGTATCATATTACACTTCAAAAAAAAGACAAAAAAAAAAAGAGTGTCTATATGAAAAAGTAAGATCATGAAATGTCTCATTAAAAGCATAAACAATGTTTCAATGAAAAGCAAAGCATACCATAAATCGAATAAATGCTTGTAAATCACCAAGTTAAATAGTTTTAGAACAGCTCAAAAGGATCATCAATCTGATTAGCAGCTCGAACTCGCAATCGAGCAAAATCTTCAAAAATGATATCTTCATCATCAACTCTAGGGAAATCAAGGCTGCAATAAGCGCATTAATCATACATCAAAATAAGAAAAAAACCATACATATTTACGTTCGATAAAGCAGTTTTAAACGATTAAAAAATAACGAACATTAGAAATAATGAGAGCCGAAATTGGCGGGGTAATTCTATGAGGTCTTAAAACTTTGAAAATTGCTATCATTACTATAATTAGATTGAACTTACGAATCAAGCTGTATGAGATCAACATCAAGCTCTTTATTATTTGGCGGACTATTTGTCATCTGTGATTCCTAAAAAACAGCATCACGTCATATCTCAAAATACTGGCAACAAAATCTTTTGATTTTGACAGGGAAAAACGTCAACTTACACGTCGTATTTCAACGCTTTCCAAAGGCTTTGGGTGTGTTAATGTGAAAGGCAATTCAGCGGTTAATTCTCCTCCAAGAGGACCACTAATATTCAAGCGAACTTTTACTTTATACTGTACAACAATCCCAAGATTTTCCTTCGTTGTCTCTGACGACAAACTGTAAGCAATCGCTGAAGATGCCAAAAAATGTAGCTTCAAATTCAAATTCAGATAAACACGATTAAGAAAACTTGCCTAAATTTAGAGAAGAAATCTTTTCTTGACATTTTAAGACTTCACAGAATACATTCCTCAAGAAACAAAAAATAAAATGATCAAAAAAATTATAAGTTCACTTACGATGTTGATGAAGCTAAACTGGTATCTTCATGTTTCAACTGTCCATCCAAAGCAAGACCACGTTTGTCTTTATTGTTCGACAGCAATGGACACAAAGTGTAAACTTTAGATAGAGTCGCTCCCGGTCCTACCGGGAACCCTTCGCTATAACCGCGCATTTCAGTAGCAATGTAAGTGATGTGTATTATAATATCTAATTTAATGAGAAAAATAAGACCTTAGTCTTACTGACTCTTTGTAACAAATTTTTTCATATTGACAGAGTGATGTAGATGAAAAAGGAATTTCAGTTAACTAAATAAAAAAATTTATATCAAGTTTAAAAAAGATACATTAAAACACGTGTTATTCAGAATAACGTTATACAGGTGTACGACCTCACATAAAAATATAACTTCTCGCTTAGAGCAGCCCAGGCAGTGGAAAAAATCCTACTCGTTTAAGGTAGCATAAGCCAGTTCAAACACACCCATACTAAAGAAAAAAGCTCAACGATAGCAAAAGACGGAAAACTAACGTTGATTCAATCTTAGCAACTTCACATGTGTAGGATGCAGTTGTAAAAAGGCATATATCAGCAATCTGAGCAATGCAGGCTTTGATTTTTTTCACCGTTTTATTACTGTTATTTTGGATGTGAACGTTCACTGCTATTGATTCACCATGATAATACATCTGCAAGATAATATAATAACTGCAATACTCTTAAAAAAAAAAAAAAAAAATTGTTAGAGGAATAAGAAAAAAGAAGTAGTAGAAAAGGATTGTCCGGCTACTACAAAATAACACTTACTAATTTATCACATCATAATATTTCACACTTTCCTCTATGCTTTTATAAAGATTTGTATCTTTTAGCATTCGTAGTACAAGCCAAAGAGTTATTAAGTATATTCAAATATGTGATGTTTTCTACTGTTTCTAGATTCCGTTCAGTTACACACTCACATAGTTAAATAATCTTTCTCCTCAATAGAAGAGTAGTGAGTTTACAGTTTACATAAAATGTTACTCCTCCTGTACTGGTTAGCAAAACATCTTATACTATGAATGTTTTGAATGAAAAATATACAGATGCCACCTCTTTATCGAGTGACGCTTCCATATGTAATGAACCTGGGCTCATCATAAATTCTTTGGTTACTTCAATGGTTGGTTGAGGGCGATTCTTGTACGGTGCATAAGTCAGTTTCCTTATAGCGAGACGCACGCTATTACTGAAAATATTCAATATATTTCTTTCTAGTCACTTGGAGATATTTTCCTCTCTTTCATTAATAAATGGTGATAAAGCAGTAAAATGTTAAGAAATGGTTTTTTTTTTTTTTTTTTTCATTAAAAGAAAAGATAAAAATAGAAAAAATCCCAGCCATAATTCAACCAATTCTTAAAAAAAAAAAAATTTCGAAGCTTTACTGTTTCTTCGGCTTATCGATGTTGTTGCCCTCAAGAGATTCTACAACCGTTTTCAATTCGAAATCAACCCCGCATGGCTTTCCTGTGTCACCTTGGGCAGGCTAAACAATCCAATTTCTTTTTCATTAACAAAACAAGAGTTAAAAATAATAAAAATTTACGACACCGCCGAAATCAGAAAGCTCGGTCATATCAAAACAGTACCTGCAAATTGAAATTTTATAATTTATGATATCTGACGGCACAAACAAGTAATTACTGGAAATTCTGACATACTGTAAGGCATTATCATGAAAAAATTAGATTGGGCTAAAGAACCTGTAAAGTAACACTTGATGCTGAATGAGTTGGGATCTGAAACCAAAATGGATAAGCATTGGGTCCTAGCTTCTTTTTCAGCCTTTCCTGCAATCGAGTCAGTGGTCGAAGATATAAAGCGTCCACTGGGTATACCTTAAAGAAATGCTGTAATTTCCGACACTTTATTTTTGATCATACCTTTTTTGCAATAAAAAGATATTTTTTCGATCTTTTCCTCGAAAGACTAGAATGATGTGAATTAAAAAGTAAAATAAAGTTACCACATTAATAAGCACAGTTTTCGATCAAGGGTTATTTCCTCGGCATGCTAAGTATTATTTCAACAGCTATTTTGGTCAAAGCTCATAAAACTAATGACTATTTAAATAAGCTAAAAAGGAATGATACCTGAAAAGTCTGTGAGATTAAGTCTTTTCTGAAGGTTAATCCTAAAACATCCAAATCTTCACGACCGTATCGAAATGCTGCCAGCAGATAGGCTGTAATTTTCCTGTTTTCCTTGATGTAATCTTCATCAATTAAAACCATACCATCTGCAAAACAACTAACACAAAACTTGGTTTAACAGTGCTTCAGTGAACAACAAGTAAAGGATACGAATACTGCAAGCATGAAAACGTTAAACGACTTAACAGTGTTTAAGCTAATTTACACTACTCAGGGAAGAACACAATAAGAAACGAACCTATCAAATCAACAAAATTTCCATGATCGATGAAGTCTCTTTTGCCCAAATAGGTTGTAATCTGAAGCATTGAAGAGACCCTATTTTCAAATATTGGTATACTATTTGGAGAAGAATGAGAGTTTGAGAATAATATAGTCAGCTGTTTCGCTTCAAAATATCTGATTCTCTGCGTATCAAAACTGAACCTATATTAGTTCAGTATATCACTTAACGAGAAGTTATTACTGAGCTATTAAGAATATTATAAGAATAACCATCACCGAGAGCGAATGAAGCCAGAAGCCAATAAAGAAGTAAAATTTGTAAAAAGTAAGCTAAATTCAAAGCAGAAATAAGTCTGCGGATTAGCTCTGAACTAAGAAATTCTAATTAAATAACTGCTAGTTTTACCTCGACGAAAAATTTTTAAAGCAGAACCGACCTTTCCATTTGGACTTGTCTTTTTGAAAACTCTGAAAGTAAACTATTTACTTATTTAGATAATATTTGACCTAAGTTTTAGCAAATGCATACTGCTAAGTACTATGACGGCGTATACAAATTATACTAATATTTATGTCTAAAAATGAATCCACGGATCAAGCACAGTATAGTTTACAAAAATTTACCTGGTTCCATTTCTTCGTTCGTCCATTTTACAATTAAATAACGTGAAGTGAATCTTGAATGCTGCAACATATGGATTCCATCAAAAAAAAAAAAAATTATTCAAGAGTCTAAATGCAAATCGATACGAGAACGACGAAATGATGGAAGTAAACAAAAACAGCAAGATAAACTCCAACAATCAGCACAAAAAATTGAGCACAACAACCCTTTAATGATATCATATCACTTGTCCTCGCAGACTGACTACGGCTTCTTGATGGATAATAAAATACAGGCATTTGATGGATGAATTTCAGTAGAGCTGAAGTTGCTTCTGTAAACTTTAAATGAACAGGTAAACCATACCTTCCGCCTCTATGAGTGAAGTAATGACCTTGCAAGCCACTGGCAACTCGGACACTGACCTCCTCCTCAATGAATTTCTTACCTTTGTATTATCTTCCGAGCAGTACATGCTGGAATCTTGTTTAGTCTTAACCTTCCACTGCCTCTAGTGCAGTCTTTTCTCGACAGTTCTTAGCATTTCTCTATCATTGAGTGACCATTACACTTGATCTTTTCTTTTGAATTTAAACAAACGAAAAATATTGTTAGTTCCAGGGGATCGCATAAACAATAATTGAATGATTTCATCTAAGATATTCTAAATACACTGATTTTTACTTTGTAGCATTGATTATATTGCGAAACTAACAAAAATGACTTGTGGTTTTTGAAGGTACGTGTTCAGAAAAATTTAAATAATGAAATTCTTTTAAACGAATTTAAATGGATAATTTATCAGATTATATTAATTAACGGGAAAGGAAAATAGAACAAAATGAGTAGTCAATACAGCTTAGTTTAATTGATGCTTGTAGTAATACAGTAATATCAGGTTAACGTGATATGAAAAAAAAAAAAAAATATCAAAAGCAGTAGAGAGAGGATAAATATAATTAGTCAAAAAATGTGCTTGACATATAATCGATAAACAGCCAAATTGTCTGAATTTAACTATTCAACTACCTTTTCGGAGTGCTGAAATTATTATCGCCTGTTTCATATTAATATTTAAAAAGACATGTATTTCAATTTTAAACTATCCCGAACAAAATGTCAAATGCTTGAAGTCATTTCTGCGGAACCCGCCATTAATATTATTCGTCAGTATTTTTTTCTTTAAATTTTCATTATAATTAATAATAAGAATTATTAGTACTGTCATTATTATTATCATTAATATTATTAACTACTATTTGTTTATTGTATGTTATTATCTATTCTTATATATTGTTATTGTCAATAGTTATAGAAAACTTTACCTTATCATAATCATATTAAATAATTATAATTATATGGAATGGGAGAAATTTTCGAATAAACAGTTTTCAATAAATTATTTTAATGAAAAGCTTGAAAAATATGAACTTTATATATAAAATGCATTTGACAGCTTTTTTATTTCCACACGAATTTCGTGATGCTTTCAATTTTGATTGAAAAATGGACATATACAGATTTATTAAATCTGAACAGGAAAGGTGCTGCATTTTCAATAAAACTAAAATATTGGCAATTAATATAGCTGTAGCTTATTTTAATTATTCATTGGAAATTTAACTGCTAATAACTGTAGCAAAAAAAAACCCTCCAAGATAACTGATAAATGTACCTTAGTTGTTACTGAAAGTACCATCTAGGATTGCTTATATTTGGGATATCAGTATTCTACCTGTTCCTTATTGAACGATGAATAAGTTAAATTAGAAAGAAGAGGCTCTCTTAAGTAAGCCAGAATAAAGTGTTCTTTATTTGCTCTTCATTCCTCTATTGTTTATTTACCTCAAATAAATCAGTCTGTGCAATGGAAAGTTCTATTACAGTTGTATAAGCTAATCTGAACTTCAAGAAGCTTTATTTCGCTATAGACAAAACGGAATTTAATGAGGTATTTAGTAAAGAATGAGCTTTTTTCCTATATAGGGAAAGATAATATGCTAAATTTTATATGCAAAAACTTCCTTGTTAGAAAAAAGAAAAAAAGTGGTAGGTATTTTTAAAAAGATGTCTACGAAAAGGAGGAGTGAAACTTTTGCTTAAATTTTGGAATTTTTCTTATTTTCTTAATTCTTAATACATTTTCCTTTCCTTGAAGCACTGGAAAAGAAAAAAAGAAATCCCCTGAATTCCTGACCGTTATTTTACAAAAATTTGTTGACAACGTACGATATTTCAATTCTCCATTACAAAAAAGTACTATTTCCTTGTTGGTTAATAACATGAGCTGAGTATCTCGAAATACATTTTAATAAATGCCAGCCAAAATAACCTTATTAAGGTTCAATCGAAGACAACTGCCACGCGAGAAAGATGAAGCCTAAGCTTTCCTGTTAAATAACAAAGCATGAAGATTACTTCTCTTTTCCAGTCTTGTAAGAATCTAACACTTACTGAGTGTAACATGTGTAGGGAAGAAGCAAAATATGTGAGGTACTGGAAGAGATAAAAAGGGAACGAATAGGAAGCAAGGATTCCAAATTAAGCACATTGTGGACTACCGAATTTTCAAAATGAAGAATTAGGTAGATCCGTCAAGATTACAAGGGTCTCCGGTATTTAGTTCCTGATGATAGTAAATGTACTGAGTTGCATGATCAATTTTTCCAGAGAACTTCCAGTATAAAATGACAGATTGTTTCATTTAATCCACCCTATGGCAGTGTTTTTCATTTAGCTCTAATCCTCCAACTGAATTTCTCATGTCTACTGTTGCATAATTTACTAAGGTAGACTAATAAATTCAATTCCATATGCTCTCAATTAATTATCCTCATAAAGTATTTCACTATTATCTACAGCCAAATACTCTAGCCTGTTTTCATAACCAAAACTATTTTATAGCCTTATTTATCCTAGAATCTAATAAAGTTTATATATATGTCGTTTTATTTACAAACTCAATTAGCAGCACTCCCTCTCTCCTTGAGTGTATTCCTGACACTTAAAAATGGCAACAAATAAGAACTAAAGGCAAAAAGCTTTTTCTTGAAAATTTAGAAGTGAAAAGATAAAGTATATAATTTTCGAGAAATTTCTTTCAGGAGGGAATTAGATAAGGAAGCAGAAACTTTTCAGTAAACTAATTGGAAATTATAAAGATATTTTACTTATAGCAAAAAGTACAGAAATTGTAAGATGGCGAGACAGTATGTCTCTTAGAAAGAAAAGTTGACTGGTTTGAATAGGTTCATTCATTCTTCACAGTCCTACTGCTTAATCATATCGGTATGAAGCCACTGGAACATCGCCACAATCTACTCTCATAGAATGAGGAAGTGGAATCTAAAACAGAAACTTACGTTTGAACATATTAATTTCTAATGTAAATAAGCTTCAGCTGACCTTACGCAGGATAAGACAATAGTAGGCGAACAGTGTGATCGTTTACGAGAAGGAACTTTTCCGACGGAAATACTTCTTTCAGGAACGGAATAACAAACTGACTGAAAGCAATAGCAGTGCTTTTCTCTACCTTGTTCCCCTGAAAGAGACATGTCCTCGATGAATACGTAAATTATAAGACATATGAGCGCAGTGAGAACAAATCTACTCCTTCTTCGTTTCCTTCAAGGACGAATATGGCAAGCACTTTCAAATATCGGTGAGAACTGAATTATCCCTGCATTGAAATCATTGGAGTTGAATGATCAAAACAATACTGCACTCAGCGATGACTTCCATCCTCCATAATTATTCCCGAAGCTCTGCCGGATTGTAACAGATTCAGCCGACTTCCTCAATTCATTTCACTGAAAGTAATGTCCATGTCTGGACGGAGAATGGTCCTGTACTTCCCCTTTCTAATACGAAAGAGTCAACCGGAGGATAAAAACAATTAGGAATGCCTAATCGGAAACGACATTCTGCTGCAGCGTCGATGTCTGAACAACCTACATCTTGATTTGCAATGGAAGAATTGTACACTTCAAGGATGAACATACAGGATGTCAAAAATGCCTTTGGCAATTCGACTCAGAAAGTTACCAGAGAAGTTTTTGATGCTAGTGAACCTATCCTTTTAATTTAGCAAGACAAGTAAGCAAGCTACTCTAGCCTGCACACATATTGAATGGAGTACTCACTAAATTCGTGCCGTGAGAGTTCAATTAATTTGTTTTGCCTTTAGAAGTAATGAATTCAGCAGTCACTGATGTGAAGGAAAAACTTTACATGAATGCAAATTTTAGATTAGTTTGACTAAATTTCCTTGTTATGTGTGTCTTGAAAAGAAAAGTCGTTGTCCTTTTACATCAAACGGAACAATCTCGTGATTCGAATTTCACTTCTATTTCACTTTCCTAGCAACAGTTCGTATTCAAGAGCCTATGCTGATGCCAATTTGTGGGAAACATTTAGGAAATTCCACGACGGCAAATTAATCTTTTCTGTTTAGAAATGTATGATTCCGAAACAATTTGAAGACTACTTTGGCAATGCAAAACATTTTTTACAGTTTTATGAGATGCTACTACCAAAAATGATGAAGCTATTGGTGGAAAAAGAACGACTACAATTGAAGTCCCTCTCTTTTTTTTTTTTTTTGGATTTATGAAATAATTACAATTTCCACTACTCTACTATTACAGAAATTAACGTGGAGGCTTAAGATGCCATGAAGTGATGGAACTCAGCCTCATTCCTTATGACGTGAGGTACGTAAGTGAAAAATACCTGAGTATTCAGCTCCGGCTCCTTTCTTAAATTTTAAATTTTAAAGAAAATGATAGGACAGATATTTTTCATCATCCTTTAATAACTGACAATTTTTAGTAATATAACACAAACTTGTATGATTTTTCAACATCTAAAGTATAACAAGCAGCTGAAGAATGTTTGATAAGAATAAATCTATCAGAAAAGATAACAAGGTTCAACTCCAAAATAAAAATCGATTCGTCTTCAATCTATAAGCGATAACCGGAATGAAAATTTTCACAAAGTTTTGATTCATTCAGGTTCTGGAATGCTTTATATAACTTCTGAGATGGAGAAAAAACAATATTAGCTAGAATTTCAAATGAAAATCGAACCAATCTGATAGTCCAATTCTCTTAGCCATAAAATATACTGAGAAAGAAAGTATTAATTAATAAGAGAAACAAAACAAAACAAAGGAAACTTTTCTTATATATCTCAATGTTATGTTTTAGGCATATAATTTAATATTGAAGATTTTGATGCCTAAAATAAATTCACTTTACTGCTTCAAATTTCTTTCCTAATGAAATCATGCCCCTGCATCTTTCTGGACGAGAAAAATCAAATAGTCATATCGAAGTCACTGGAAAAAACTTTTCCGGTTCATTTCGTCCAAAAATGAAATAATTTAAGAAAAAAAATCTGAAAGCAGTTAATTAATGGAATGAAAGTGAAACAACTTGTCAAAGTGGGCAGTGATAAGTAATTTACAAAATATTCTAATGGGAACAAAGGTAGCAATTTGAGAGTCACATAAAAGCAGTTGTAGAGATGAACAAAAAAGAGGAAGAGAGAAATATAAAATGACACGAAGTCTCAAAATAAAGAATTAGAAATGCTAGATGCAATCTTAATAACACATATAAAATATGTCAGGTAGCAGAGGTGAATACAAAAATGCTTCCTTGTTAAAAGGGAAAAAAGAGAAGTGATGAAATAGCATCACTACTAATACCGCAATTGATCAAATTTTAGAGAGGACATCTGTAACACGTCTGCTCATCATCCATCTCAATAAGGAATGAAAATGTCGTCCCCTTGTTCATTCCACAGAACTGTGATATTTTTAAATGCTTTTTATACTTTTCCCCAAATCTAAAATGTAAATAAATTAATGGCGAATTAATTAATTAGTAGATAGTGATCATCAAGATTTTGAAGCTGAAGACTCATGTCTCGAATATTTTTGAAAACGTCTACATCCCGATCTATAAATAAATGAAAAAAAAAAAAAAAAACAATAAAAAACTGTTACCACTTTATTAATAAATACATTAGTTTTTATAAAAGGTAGCACTAACTATTCCTAATTGAAAATGAAGCGAGAGAAAATTAAATCATGTTCTTTCGTATCATTTTGATTTAATTGATTTAATTTCTAATCAGCACAAACAAATCGTGAATGTAACAAAATGATAGGTATAATCAGTGGATAAATACTGTGGGCAGCAATTATAAAAAAAGCAGGAAGAAGAGACCTTTGTCCATTAGTTGATTCAACTAGAGGTTAGACCGAATACTGGACCGGATATCATATTCTGTTTAATTGAGAAAAGAGTTCACGTACAATCAGTGTCACAAATTATCGATCACTCCAAAAAAGATATTTTAAACAAAATGTTAAAGTATATTACTTAGGTGATTTGGCTTCATGAATGAATGATTCTTTTTGGCATGTTGCAGATTTGTCCAATTTTAAACTTTGAATATAATTTCACTGTTCAGTAACATTTCCATCTTGCGCCAGACTTCTATGCTTCCAGGAAAATTGAACAGTTCCAAGATTTTTAGGAGTAGAAACTAAAATGAGAATATGAAAGATTATAATTACAAGTGAGCTAAAAGTTAGCAAGGAAAATGCGCCCAAACAGTGCCCAATACTTTTATCTATTTCAAGATTTACCAATTAAAAAGGAAGGAGTCCGTCCTATCAAACTATTCTTCCTGATATGCCACAATTCCAACAATTTTACAGTTAATCACTTGGATGGACCTAATTAAAATTCAGAATTTTCCTCAAGAAAACTCTCAAAAGCAAAAATTACTCCTTAGGCCAACAATTGTTGCCTACCAATCCTTCCAAGTATTTCATCGGCTGAACTGAGCAGATTAAAGCTGGTTTAAAAAATAAAAAAGGAAAGAAGAGGAAATAATTGGAAGCCGAAGTCAGGGAAGGATGAATTAGAAAAACATTGGTTGATTTCAACCTGAGACAGGTGATAAATCTGCTCACAACCTTGCTGCATTCAGAAAAACATTTCTGATTCTGATTTATGATCTTGTTCCGAAGGATACTGAGATAAAGTTCAGGAAAAAACAGAAACAAAAAGTTAGTAGGTACAAAAGAAACAAACTAGTTCCTTCATCCTGAGATGATACCTGCAGTGAAGGACGTCTTCAACCAGTTATCGTCATGATAATCACTTTCTCAGCATACAGTATTTATGAGATATATACTGCGTCAAGATCGGAAATGATCATCACAAAAAATGATGTCAGATATCTGTCACATTGAAGAAGCTAACCTTATAGCAATCGTTTACGATACGGTTGTTGATGGAAGATGTTCTATTTGAGTACTAAGCCAAGTCAGATCTCAACTAATAGAGATAAGTACAAAACCAGATCAGACCCCAAATGGGATTTATGTTTTCATTCATTTCGCAGGATGTGGCCCGTTTGGTTCTTCTTGCATTGTCCTTCATCCATCCACTAATGTCCTGGTATTTCTTCATGGATAGCTTTTCATGTGTCATTGAGTGTTATCGAAAGGATCACAGAATTCTGCCATCAACTCACTCCTGCTAGCAGACCTTGTTGATCCCGGAAAAGTTTGCTTCTTGAGGTGGAGTGATTTTTTCATCTCCAGCAAATCTTACCTTTGTTTTCACATCTTCATTATCTCTTTTCATATCTTGCTGTAGCTAGTTAATAACAGTAATTGCTTCTTTAGGCAAGTTCTAAACAGTCCAAAATATATTCCTTCGATATACCCCCAAGAAAATTTAAAACTTTGCCCTTTGAAAGTAGGGGCCAAAGTTAGGCGAGACAATTCTCGAGGTGCTATCAATGGATCATCTGTGTTTGCTGCTCAACAAAGAATGTATTATTGCCTGGCGGAGTAAGATATGGTGTATCGTTGAAATAGCTATTCCTCTTCTACTATCTTTGCCTCTCACCATCCTTGTCATCCAGGTTTTTATGTTTTTTTTTTCTTTTTCATGAGTGATAAATACAAACTTTCTTGAAACGGGGGAATTGATAAAAATTTTTAGAAGTTTTGGGAAGAGTGAAGTGGGAAAAAAGAGGAAGGGGTAGTAGGAGTGAGAAAGGACAGGAAGTAAAGCTTAGCAAAAATATCGCTTATTCAGAAAGGAAAATTCCAGAATTCGTCAACTATCAAACATGAAGCGCAATTCTGGGAGTCATTTCAAGTAACCGGAGATTGGAGAGATATAGATCGACGTCTCGGTAATATGCGATCAATTTATAGCTACGGTGGGATGCTCAACAAAAAAAGTTTAGGGCTTGTGTTTCCGTGAGTTTAATGCATTTCTTCTTTCCCCTGAAATTTGTAGTTTATATTTTTTTCATAATTATAATTTTTCATTTTAATTATATGTCTTCAGAAATGATATGGATAGAAAAGAGATTTTGTGGGTAGCTCGTGAAATAGAATCTCGTTATTTGATGAATAATTCGATATTGTATTCACATTCTTATAAGATGAACGTAAAAATATTTCCAACCGAGGCAGCTATGATGGAAACACTGCTGGATGATTACCATCGTTTTCCCATATATACCAAATACATTGGTATGTATTTTAGTTCGACGTTAGTATGATATATAAGAGCGCTTTCTAAATAATTTTCTTTGTTGTAGTTGTTTATTTTGGATTACAAGGAAAAGAAATCGAACAGAGGAATTGATTAGAAAGCGCTGTTAATTCAGTAAAAAACATCATCAAGTCTAGCTTACCACAGTGTATGTATAAAAGCACAACGAGACAAAGTTGCGAACACTGATGATCATTTTTAATATTTTATGAAAACCTCTTTGAGTGTAAAAGTCAAACATTCTTAACCAGAACACTCGAACTCAGAAATCTCTTAAAGCCGTGAAGAATTATTGACTTAAAAGGACTCTGTATAGAAAGAAATAACAATGCTGTTATCAAATCTTTCTTCGTATTAAAGGGAATATAAATATTATATTAGCTATTGTTCAAAAAAAAAAAAAAAAAAAAAAAAACGGAAATTAAATTTGGGGTAAGGGACAGATTCAAAGTTGTAAATATTCGAGGAGTGCATTCATAAACTGGAGTGAGCACTCGTGAAACTAATCGTCCGGAATTGGAAAAAATGAAAGATTATACATTCCATCCATGTTATATTTCTATGAGTTTTTGATCAGCTTATTCATTCTGTTTTAAATATTTTCTGCATGAATTAAGGTGAGTTTTCTTTAGCCAGTAATACATCCAGTTGGTAGAGAAGGAATCTAGTGCAGGAATTCAGCAGATAAGAACAATTGAGAAATCGTGTTCTCTCACATTCTTTAATATGTGTTCGCAGTAGTTGTCATCACTCATCCTAAAGGCATTTCAGCGATTAGTGATAGTGATATCGTTTAGATTTTTTAATAAACATTTCAGTACTATCGTTTCATACTTTTTTTATACTAAATAATAGGAAGAAAAATATCCTGTCGATTTTAGTTTTGAATCTATTTAAGTATCCTATTAAACCATTTTAGTGCAGGGATTCCAGTGCCACGAAATAAAGTTGTACTGTTCAACTAATATTTACTTTCATTCTTCCTGTGAACCAGGTAATTAGATGGATCTAAAGTAACTTAATTTTTTGCACCCAAACCATATCTTTCTTCAAAATATTTTCCACATAATAAACTGTACACCATCATCAAAGGGCTCAGTCGTTTTGACTTCTCGGAGCTGACATTATTCATTTTGACCAGTTTTGTTTAAAATGTTATAAGATGCTTGGAAGGAAATAAAGTGATGCATTCATTTTTGTTGAGAACTTACTTATCCATACTTTAAATTTGTCATTACTGTACCAAGCTTCGAGCCTAAAGTTGAATCAGAAACTCTAAGTTTCCTCTTGCAAAAAATAGGAAGGTTGAAATAAAAACTAAAGCAACAGAGTAGAGATTCTGTAAAGATAAATGATTTGACAGATCTAAAAATTACTGTGTATAGCAGCAATAAAGGGTAAATGGTGATTCATTATATTTTACTGAAATTAACAGCTTCTATTTATAAAGCCTGGTTTCCAGAATGACTTTTCTGTTAGTGGTGAAATACGTATGAGCATTCTTAACGCTTTCTAGAATTGAAGTTCATTGTTATAGCTGGTATTGTGTTCGATGAATATAACACTAGCACAATGCGCCTTTCTTATACCATGCGCATACGTGAGACAACAGATCCCCAAACGCATTGGTATATTGGTGATGATATCTGGGAAAATGGAGGACCTTATGAAGTTTTAGATGATCAATATCTAGTGAACATAGTTCCCAATTATTGGTCTCTTGGTGTTTTGTCACTACAGCATGCAGTCGATACCGTATTTCTCATGGTATGTGATTTTCCTGGTCTTCATCATTGTCGAAAATTTCTGGAAGAGAAGTGCTCTTATGTATCCTTTCCCATGTTTTAACTGCCATTTTTTACCTTCGAGGTTCTAGGAAAACAGTTGGGTAGTTCGACATGAATGTTATGCAACAAAACTGTGGAAAGTTAAAATTTCGATTCTTTTTTTTTCTTTTGTGTTTCTCGGAATTCCCAATTTTAAATATTTGTTGACTGGTTATTGGTAAATACTTTCGGATTTTTCTAGCGAAATTATAACAATAGAAAGCATCATGAGACAGATCCAAAGTCATGTTTTTGAAAGTTCTGATTTCATAGGGAGTTGACGGTGAAAAGCATAACGACAGCAATTTTGAACTGAATTTGGAACGTATTCCTGAGCCGCCGTATTTTGAAAAATCGATTGTTAAGTTCCTTACTTTTCTAACAATTTTCTGGCAGCTGTTTACATTGCCGTCTGTTCTGCATACTGTCGCCAATATTGCTTCGGAGAAGCACAGTGGCATGAAGGTTAGTTCTTTTCTTTCAGTTGTAAATTTTGTTTTTCCTTTGTAATCTCAGTTCAGTAAAGATTTTTATGAACACACTGCTTCAGATTCTTAAAAGAAATGCCGAATTCGTAAGCAGTTGATTTGTTTTTAAATTTTGTAATGGTTTTTTTTTGGTACTTGGGAAACGAGATAATTTTCTCTATCCGTGCTAAAAAAAAAAAATTTGTTTTTTCGAATCCTAACCTTTTCTTTATTCTAAAAAACTACCGATTATTGTCATAGTTGTTCAGAATTCTCATAAAGAAATTGGTTTATCCCTTCATCCGTTAATTTCTTTACTGCTACAGAATTTTCATTACGAACTATACTCATAAAAGAACGAACTCAAATCATAATAAATACAAATAGTGGAAAATTATTTGGTAATTAATGATGTTACTAATTAAGTTGAACTAATGGGAAGAGTAAAGAAAGAAGGTATGAACGATTTAGCAAAATATATCGAGCTGGCAAGAAAATCAGTGTAGTTTTGGCAGTCATCCGAAAATTTTAGCAATACATATTCGACGCAAAAAATCTTAACTAAATGCTTGGAAATTAATCAGTTAATATGTATTGTGATTGATCCGACTTTTTTTTATAATATCAGCATACATATTAAATATGAATAAATGTTGGAACGCTGCATTTATAATGTCATAATATCAGCTGTTTTTTTTTTTTTTTTAGAATTTTTTAGCAATGATGGGATTACAGTCCTCCACGTTTTATAGCGCGCATGCAGTGACTGGTTTTTTCAAAATTATGGTAATCTTGCTAATCTGCACAATCACTTTGCTCCCACAGATTCAGGTCTCAGATTTTGGAAATGACGCTTCGTGTTTTACAACTGTACATTGAATTTTATTGTGTGATGGTCAGATTTAAATCTTCCATGTTCTCCAAATATTCTATTGTCATGATGCATTTATTTCTATAACGGATTCTTTATAGATGGTAGAAATTTTCAAGTAACAATTTACTATACATTCAGATGGTACTTCCATGGTTATTTTTTTTGACGAATTTTCTGTATGGTGCTAGCGCTGTCAGCTTTGCCATTTTAATGTCCTGCATTTTCCGCACTCCTGGTACTGCAACGAAGGGAACTGCTGTTATTTGGCTTGCAACTGTTGGTGGGTTTGCTGTTGCATAAGCATCCGTCCCTTCAAGCGGAATGAATAATTCTCAAGGTCTTTTTCATTGCTATTATTTTCAAATTTTTGCAGGTTTGTCAAAAATACAAGCGGCAGGAGGATCAACTCTTTTAAATATTTTGCTTTCACTGAATTTAAATTATGCTTTCATGTCTGCTTACTGTGCTATGCAAGACTATATGAATCGAGGTAAATACTTGTCTTTGAGAACTCTAGGACGGAATAGAACTTGGATCCTTTATTTTTGTTGTGTATATAACAGCGACTAAATTGTTCAAATGCAATATTACATATAGCGGGAACGGGGAAGGTTGATAACTGGTCATGAATTTTCCGACATCCCTTTGCAGTGTGATTAATTGCACGATCAAGGACAAAGCCAAATTCAACTCCCTTTGTAATTTACTTCTCTGATTGGTGTATTCCTAGTGATAATTTTTACTAAGTATTCATTATTTCATTGAGCGTCTTGATTCCCTTTGAGCTCATCTGATATTACATTTTCTAATGGTTCTAGCATTTTAAAATCTCATAGTTTATCGAAATATTTTAAAATAGTAATTATATTGATTATGTCTCATTTCGACTTCTGGATCAAGCTTTAAAAGATTCTTGAAAGTATCAAACCTCTTTCACATGAATCTATTTTTAAGATGAATACTTGAGCATCTATAATATGTTTGAAAGCACGGGATCTGTTTGTTCACTTGGAATAGCATTAACAATGATGGGATTTAATGTTATTTGGATGTCAGTTTTGACGATTTTTTTGGATAACGTATATCTCCCTGGTAATTCGCCTCGTAAACACTGGTTTTTCTTTATGCAAGTACGTTCCAATTAATACCATAAAGTCTTTAAATCTTAATAGTTAAGAGCATTCATGACAAACACTGTGTAGTAACATTTTTATAAATGATATTACAGTTAATGAGGATTTTACCACATATTTCTGTTTCAGAATTGGTTAGATGTTCTTTTATCATCTTTTCTTTTTATAGCGGTCGAACAGTAAACATCTCCCATGCTCTTCGTACGATTCTTCTGATGCTCCAAACGACAATGTTCAGGAACGTGAAGGGGACGATCAAGCAGATGTCGATATTCGGCGTTTGACAAAAACTTATGCCATTCAGTCAGCTGTTGACAACATGTCTTTTCGTGCTTACAGAGGAGAGGTAATTCGGTCTTTCTCGCCAAAGTTATGTACGCGAAAAATAATAAAAATCCCTCAAAATATTTAGGAATAAAACTGGAGAAATTTTACTCCCCATTTCTCAGCTTTTCATGTATATAGGAGTTACATTCTATTTGGAAACTATAAATCAGTCATTAGTTTTAGTATATCGTTATGCTGAAATTAACATCTTTTTGAAGCTTTTTAAACATTAAATATGCTTACCTTGTCCCTAACATCTTGTTTTCCATTGTCCACTTGATGATTTTAAAACGATTTCCGTTTTATCAATGCTGGTTCAGAAAGGAGCTGCATCTAAGAATCACTGTCTTTCCAGATAACCGTCCTTCTGGGACATAACGGTGCCGGAAAAAGCACAACATTCTCTATGATAACAGGCCTTGTTGCACCAACTTCTGGTTCTATTTACATCTGTGGAAACAGGATGGAATCACGCTCAGTCGATCACTGCCAACGAGAAATTGGTTTCTGCCCACAGCATAATGCATTATTCGATTTGCTTACAGTACGAGAACATTTGGAAATGTTCCGGAAACTTAGCCGTAGCTCAACTTCTACCATGCAATTAATGATGGATATTCACTTAGACAACGTCGCTGACACGGTCTGAATTCTTTAGTTTGTTATTGGTTCCCCAAAGGAATATTTTCATGATACATTTTAAAGAACTAAGGATAAGCGATTTAAATAATAAAGTAAGAAATTTCAGTTTAAATTTCCCGCAAAATTAAGAATTCGTAACTTACAAAGAAGCTAATAAAGAAGTAAGAAGTATCCTGAAACTGGGTTCATTATGCGGTATTAAGATTGCTGGAAAACTAAGCGGTGGAATGAAAAGAAAATTGTGTGTCGGAATATCTTTAGTTGGTGGACGTCGCATTATTCTATTGGATGAACCCACAGCTGGTATGGATCCAGCTTCAAGACAAGCAGTTGTTCAACTTCTTCAACGTTATAAACTTGAAAGGTAATTTCATTTATTTTTCAAATGTATCTCATTTGTGATGATTATTTATTCGCCATGCTTTATCTGACGAGTGTAAGCAGTTGTCTATCTCAGTATGATCAGTATGTGTGAAATGCAGTTGCGTGAAATCTTTTTGTGGTAATATCGTTTTTATTATGAGGAGGCTAAGTTAACTGTTCAGACACTGACTCCTGTGGTTAATTGTGCTTGGAATTTTTGATCAGCTTTAAACAGATTTTCTCTAAATTTATTTTATAAATCTGCTTTAGAACAGTTCTTTTAACAACTCACTGCATGGATGAAGCTGACTCACTCGGTGATCGAATAGCCATTATGGCAAAGGGTCGGTTAATTTGTGCTGGTACATCTGAATTCTTGAAGAATCGTTTTGGAACCGGATATTTGTTATCGATTGATTTGATGGTAAGTTGTTGTTGATATAATAATGGATTAAAAACCAAGTTGCATTTTGCTTGAACTTTCGAGGGTTTTGATGTTCTTTTGTTCTCTTATTTGATATAAGCCTCCTCCTCTAAGTTTGACGTAACGTCTCTGGTAGCAATTTGATACGCTGAAAAGGTTTAAAAACAGTTTTTCCTGAGGAATAGATGTGTTATTTTGTTTTCATTATGTCATATTTGTTGATATTACAACTGGCCTCAAAAAAGGAAAAAGGAAATCGCAATGATCGTTATGGTGACAAGTGCCGTATATCTCATTTCTCAAACTTTATTTTAATTATTTCTTGTTTGTTATTTCTTTCCTTTGCAGCCTCGGCAAATTTCTCTTTTTCCATTTGAACAGAATGAAAAATTGCTGTTAACTATTAGAAAACATATTCCGGAAGCTGAAGTGCAGTCAGCAACTTCGCAACAGTTAACTATTCTGCTGCCTATTGAACAGAAGAAAAGGTTTTTTTTCTCGCTCACTTTTCTCTTGATCTCGATTTCTTTCTTCACTTGATTTTTATTATTCTCGCTTTTAAATTTTCATTTACTTAAAAAGGAAGTTGTGTTTTTGCTCAAGCCTTTTTAAAAACTTCTTTCGGTAAGATTGTTTTATGCGATTTCTTTTTTCCTACTGTATAATATTTTATTTTTTGAGTGTGTTGTTCCAGTTTCCCGGATTTGTTTGTTGATTTGGAACAGAATGCTGAAAAGTGTGGTATTAATTCATTTGGCTTGTCACTGAACACACTAGAACAGGTTTTCCTGAAGTAATCTCTTTTTATATACAATTAGCAGTGTAGGTTTGGACTGATTTATATATAATAATTTATATTTGTATATAAATTACACAGCAATTCATAATTTAAAGGCCACCATATGGCAAAAAATTTTTGATTTGTAATGCTAGTTCCGATTTACATTTATTTCAGTAATGATTGTTGCAGTACATTGGGAGAATTGAGAATATTAGTGTGTAGAGAAAACCTGAAAAAAGACTACCAGAAGAAACAAATAGAAAATTTGCTCAAATTCACTTAGAAAATAGGTCATTTTCATTAGTGCCGCAAATTACTATTCACTGTAGAGTTGGAGAATATGAAGATGCAAACACTGTTGCTGATATGGAAAGCACAGCAGAAAAACAGGCTTCTGTTCTCTGCAATGATTCATGTTAGTCCTTTTTTTAAAATGAAGTCTAATAATTTTAATTTTTAATAAAGATTTTGTAATGCAGTTGAAATATCCTAGAAATATATGCATGAAATGCTTAGATGATTCATTACGGTTTAGGTATTGCAGAATATTACCGAAGAGGCGTAGTGAAATGTTAAAACTAAGTTTTTTGCTGTCGTAGACAGCGTTGATACAAAATATGTTGGGCACTTTATAGCTACATGGAAAATAAAGCTCTACAAATGGCATAAATTGGAGGTTGCTGATTCTGTTGCCTTTATTCTTCACTGATAAAATAGTGAAAGGAAAAGAAGACTGGAAAGAAAGATCAAGGAATAAAAGTGAAAATCATAATAAAAACGGGTAATCATATGAAGTTTAAATAAGAAATGCTAAATAGAAATGAGATTTAAGGCTTGTTTTTTTTCAGTTGTTTATACGGGATTACCGCTATTTCTTGGACAGTTTCGTGCACTGCTCAGGAAACGCTTCATCTGCTACTGCAAACAATGGTCTCGACTTATCTGGCAAATCTTTCTTCCTGTAATTGCGCTTCTACTCTTTGTTTTTCATATGGAAAAGATGTCAACACAAGATGGAAAGCAAGGTATACTCTTCACTTATTGGCAAGGTTTTTCAATAAAATGAAGTTGTCTTGGATTTTCTACAGGTTTATTGATGTGAAGGTTGAAAAAATTGAAACTTTAGCAAATCAAGTGATGGAATTTTAATTTGTAGGAATCCTACTTAGTGCTGGACGTTTAAGTCCTTCCCTTGTGCTTCTGCAGCTGGAAAATCCTGAAGCGATATTCGCTCATGATATTCTGCAAACAGTACAAAGCGTAAGCGGTTATTCATACGAGGTAGTGTCATCATTCGAGAGCATGGAACTTACTCTTGCTAATATGCCCAAAGTAAGTTTTTGTACTGTTTCACTGAATGGTTAATATTCGACAGTTTTCACGCATGCCGCAGAAATTTAGCGATTTACTTAGCGTTTATTGCTTCATTTTCTCTTTGGCATCATCTCTTTAAATAAGGTCACCGTAAATTAATTTTTATTAATTGTGGAGTGTTGTAAAGAGTACATCAATATAGATACCACCACCTGTGGGCATAGCTGTAACATGCAATACGACGAACAATCACACCGCTGTTACGGCATTTTTCAACGCTAAAGCTAGATATGGTCCGGTAATTGCAACAATGTTGATAAACAATGCAAGACTGGGACAGTCTGCTGGTAAGCAATTTCATACTCATTTGTTAGATCTCATAGAATTTGATAAAACCCACCAAATTCATCTTATTATCGCCATGTGCACGATATGTTAAGGACATTTTTGCATATTCTGAACAATTAGATATTTGTCTTTTAATCTTTTGATATTTTTCTCATTTTTGTAGATGCACTGTAACATAGTGCATCTATGATGATTTTCTACTATCTTCATCGTATAAATGTTATACAGTGAATTATAACATTTCATAATAGCATTGGTATTCTTATGGCAAATTTGTTTTTAGATTCTATCAAAATTTACTTTCGCCCTTATGGTAACTTAAGCGATCCCAAACCGTTGTTGTCAATGAATTCAGAAATGTTTTTGATAACACCTGCTTTGATTATTATTTTCACTTTTGTATCTTCCGGTTTCGTTACCTATATTGTCGACGACCTGAACACGAATTTCATGCACCAGGTTTGCTTTTTTATGGTTCCTGTCGTTTGTGGTTTATATGTAATCTCCTGGGGATTTTTTTCCTTCGATATCCGGTATGAAGTCCTCTACTGTTTTTCAAAATTAAAAGTTTTGCTTATTTCTCTTACACTCTTTTTCTTTCTCTTTTAAATAGGCTTGAATGAAATCCTTTTTTCTAGAAAGTTTATTTTGATATTGCTTGTATTATCTAAATATTTTCGTTTTTTAGCAGCTCCGCACCGGACTGAGTACAGTTACATACTGGTTATCTGTAATAGTTTCGGACTTGATAATCTATGCCTTTGTTTGTAGCATGTTCATTATTATTTTAGGCAGTTGGTTGAACAATCTTAAATTTGAGTGAGTTTTTATATTTTATTATGAAGTATTATAATTCATTATATTTTAAGAGTTAGTGATTATGATCACCGTGATATTACCCTATTTAAAAAGGGTAAATTTACATCAAAAATCTTTCTTTCCAGTCTTTTAAGCTTATCTTTATCTAATTTTATGTTCTTTTGGAAATACCACCAATTAATCTACACATATAACGTTGCTCATTTCGGTGTTTTGTAGTTGTGATAATTTCTCATGTTGTTTAATGCCATTCCTTCAGTTTAGTGAGGTTTGTTAAACTAATGTCACAATTCTGTTCTTGATGATGATGATTTACAGTTTTATCTTACTTTGGTCAATATATTTGTGGGCGACATTGCCATTCGTATATTGCATGGCTTTCCTGATTAATCATCCAACACGAGCCTATATTATGCTAGTCATCTTAACATTGGTTGTTGCTCTTTGTGCTTTCATCTTATCCTACGTTGTGTCGTTCATGAAACCGAATTTATTTTCATATTTTCATGTAAGTATTTTTTTCAATGGAGTTTCTTATATCTAGAATTTGATCTTAGGGGCTAAGTAATATATTGTGTAGAGATTATATTTATCTGTGTCTTGATTTCATATCATTTCTAACATAAGAAACGGATAATTTTCAAATTATAATTGAAATTTTATCAATAATTTTTATGCATTGCGATATTATTTTGAATGTTTGTTCATAAGTTTTGATAGTTGCAGTAACTAATCAAATCATTTTCGGAAGCTCTATTCATGGTAATACTTGCTAAATTACTACGATACTAAGATGCAAATGCTGGACTAGTCAAATATTTAATAACTTTTTCTTTGTCAAGTCCAAGCTTTTGATCAAAAAAATTCCTTTCAGAGTGCATTCTTGTTTACGCTTCCTACATATGGCATGTCATACAGTTCGTTTATTATTTTAGTTGCTAATGTCAAAAAAGATACGAGTGATCTATACAAATGGGAGGTGCGTTTTTCCACCTTTTTTTGTGAAATTCAAATACATTTCAAAGTGTTCAGCAGTGTTTTTAAAAAATGTTATTGCTTACTTCTTTTACTGGTTATTGTTATTCTTTGGCAGGTGTTCCTTTTTGAAGAGAGCAATGCTAGTACACTACTCTGCATTTTTTGCAATGAGACTAAATAGGTGAGCGTTGTTGTTAACATGAAGCAGTAATTTACGGTAATTTAATCGCTTAGAAACCGGGGAAATTTTTTTTTCCTCCAAAAAACGAATTGAAATCTCTCGTTTTTTCGAATAGATTTACAAAGTGCGGAAATTACCTGTAATTCTTGGCTGTTTGTTATCATTTTTCAAACTAAGTCTTGAAATGGAAATATTGGATCTTGTACGTGTCTCACTGAATTGATAATTCATGATCCATGTCCCTGTACTACGTTTGGTTTTACAAAATATTTAAATTCTTTTCTCCAAATAGGTATTTGCAAAATTGTTACTATTCGTCAGTTATTTAAAGAAATTTTACTGTGACTTATCTGTACTACTCACTGTAATGAAATAAACGAAGGCAATGTCGGAATATAGAGGGCGTGGTTTCAGAATTGTCAGATACATTTAGTTTAGATTTCCTCTATTATTTTTCCCAAAGGAAATTATGAAATCTAAAGAGATAGGAATACTGGAATACAATGAATTGTTGCATATTTCTGTGGAGCTTTCTAATAAGTTTTAAAAAGCTGTTAACTTTCATTTTTTAGGAACTTGGACGTATTTACGTCGCGATGATGTGCTCAGGACTTTTATTTTGGATTATTTTAGTGTTGGTAAATATGAAAGCTCTAGCAGTATATATGAATCGTTTATTGTCTGTAGTTCGAATGGCACCAAATTTATCAGAGGTTCGAGTTCTTTATTTTTCAGAACTTTGAGCACGTTTGGTGTCTCGATGTTTCATTTTTCAAACAAGTAAAGGTAACACATTTTCGACGCTTTTTTGCACAGATTCTGTGAAAGCAAAGGCCCCACACTACGGTGTAAGAATGCAATGGTGTGACAGAGATAAATCAAAGAGAAGCTTTGAACAAGCCTAAAAATGACGCTGTGGTCTAAGGTACTGAAAGTTTGATATAGTTTTTTTGGAATGGGTAACAAGTTACGCTAATCAATTTCGTATTAAATTTAAGAAAATGCTTAATGCATCTGGTATAATGTGATAGAAATAAGGCGCAGAATTGCCTTCCTGAAATCTATTCTATTAAAATATTACTTCGAAAACAAAAGATTGAGCTATGATTTCAAAAAGATGATTGTAGTTTATCAAGAATTTTAGTGGGAAAATGGCTTAGAAGATATTGATGTAAAAAAAGAAAGAGGGCGCATATCGCAGAAAAAAAATACCGAGCTAGCTCTAGCTGTTCGTAATTTGAACAAATACTATGGGAATTTGCACGCCGTTCGCAATCTTACATTTGGTATCGAACCCGGTGAATGTTTCGGTCTGTTAGGTCTGTTTCATAAATTTCTTCATTTTTTCTATTAAATTAGCTCGAGGAAAAAGGAGGAAAGTTTTTTTTTTTTTTTTTTTTTTCTTCAGGAGCATATTAAGAACGCAGGGTATCTATTTCTTCATATTAGGAATGGAGTAATGTGTTTTTTAATTCATATCAAAAAATATTAGGCTCAGCGGATAACGTTTTCGTCATAAGATGTTGGAGAAGGGAGAGACAGTAATAAGTTCTACGTATATGATTTCGATAATCTTAAGATTTGTGAACTGACATGAATTTCAGCTTTGGAAATAGCATAAAATAAATTCCGAAAATTTCAGGAGTAAATGGTGCTGGTAAAACAACAACATTTGGTATGCTTACCGGTTTATCCATACCAGATAAAGGTGAAGCTTTTATCAACGGCCGTTCTGTCTTGAAAAAACAGGTTTGTCATCAAATTAAAAGTTTTCTAAATTTTTAACACTTGCATTCATTTCTTGATACCGTTTCTTACTGTTTTCAGGCTATCGGATTTTGCCCACAGTTTGATGCACTTCATCCTAAACTTACAACTAAACAAACTCTGCAACTATTTGTTTCGCTTTATGGCTTTCCTAGTCCTATGAAACGTGTAAAAACCCTAATGGAAGCAGTATCGTTAACAACATGTGCAGATACTTGCGTCGAATTTCTTAGGTTATAATTAAAATTTTTATAATTATAAGTAGGATAGGGATAAAAAATTTGGTTTTTTTTATTTTTAGTTCGTTTAGTTAATTTTTATTTTTAGTACGTGTTAGCAGGTAGCTTCCGCGTTATATAAAACACAAAGGGTTTGCATTGTTGCATTGAACGATTAAAATGTATGGTTAAAATTTTCAAATCTTTAAGATTCAAGCTTTTTGTGGGACTTATTCTTTCTGTTACGTTACGAAATGCTTTGAATGTTTAGGAAATTATATTATTTTATGACAATTTTAACACATGTTTTTTACCTTATTATTTATTTCTTCTCCATTCTAGAACTTTTAAAAGGTTCAATTTTTCATTATAAGCATAACAAGTTAATTTAGTTCTTTGCTTTAAAACAATCCATAATGTTTACTTTAACCCACAGTTATTATTTTTAAACATTAAAATGACATTTTGAATAAGCATTGACAGAAGTGCTAGCTATTACCGCGTTAAAGATGGCAGGACAACTGTGGCTTATTTAGATTGTTCAAGAAATAAAAAATTTATGATTCTTCGTTTATTTATTTGTTCTTTGTTGATGTTTTGGGTGTTATTTAGTGGTGGACAGCGGCGACGACTGAGTCTGGCAGTAGCGTTGATTTCTCAGACTGATTTAATATTATTGGATGAGCCTACGGCTGGAGTTGATCCGAAAGCAAGGCGTCAGATTTGGTATTTAATTAATGCAATGCGTGAAAAACAGCGAGCAATACTTCTTACTTCACATAGTATGAATGAATGTGAAGCACTGTGTAACCGAATTGGCATCATGGACCAGGGTACTCTGATTGCTATTGGAACTCCACAGCATATCAAGACAAGGTAGGGCCGAGCATTCCATTTATAATTGTGTATGGTTGAACGGAGGGCGGGAAAGAATGATTCCGTCATGCATTTCTTATCCTTTGAAACTGTTTGTTTGGTTTTTTTTTTCTTTTTTTGTTTGGACTAGTCAAAAGGACAGGGAATTCTTTTTCTTAGATTTGGTGAGAAGTACACGTTAAGTATAACTGTCGCTGATCAGTGTAGACTTGAGGAGTTAATTCCTGCGGTCGAGGAAATTTTTCCTGGGTCTGTCAAAAAAAGCGCCAATCGAACATGCTTGTTATGGGATATTACGAAAAAGGAAAACGACAGGTAGCGAATTTTATTCGATTTAGCTATTTACGGTTCTATATAATTTCAACATTTCCTTTTCCTTTTGGCTTGAAGTG
Source organism: Setaria digitata (assembly GCA_003640385.1). Classification (NCBI taxonomy): domain Eukaryota; kingdom Metazoa; phylum Nematoda; class Chromadorea; order Rhabditida; family Setariidae; genus Setaria; species Setaria digitata. The sequence continues at coordinate 107,013 of RCAB01000026.1, read as the reverse complement.
CTACAGACCAGCTAATGTTGAAACTTATTGGGACTTGCACTTAAGTATTTATCCAAGTATAGGTGTGATAATTCTGAAAATCCTGCGGTTGAATTTTTCAAGCCTTAGTTAGTTTGCGGTAAAGTGGGAAGTTCAGCCCACGAGCTTTAAAGAATAATTTTCAAAAGTACAATCAGCACGGTTTAGGTGGTCGGAAATGTATAGGACATTGTGCCAACTTGCGAATCATTTCCCATGGATTATCGATTATTCACTCACCCAGGCGACATTAGAATCAGCATTTTTGCAACTTTCACAGCGCGACAAGTGATTCATTGCAAGTAGCAACATCAGCTTCATGTTGATTCAGTAGACGTCTTCTATACTTTTCAGTTTTTTATACTTAAGCGTGGCCCACATTACTTGATATATTGCTTTTATAATTAACTCCGCAGGGATTTTTCAGTCGTTTACATTCCAAACGGTGATTATTAGTACCTTTTTAGTAATATTTTCAAATTCCTGGTTACATATTATATCAGGTTTATGTGAATGAAACAATATATATATATGAAAACATTTTTTATTTAAATATATGTATATGTAAATATTCCAAGAGTCATGTGTTGAAAGGATACTACTTTATCTCAAAGACTATTTTTATTGCATAGCTGGAAAAATTTGTATCTTCACACCTTCACGCTCTTTATTTAAATGTATATATATATATATATATATATATATATATGAATGAAACACTGGTGGTGAATATGACCGATGTGGGAAAATCAAATTTTTGGAATATACTTTGCACGACATGTCCATTGGTTGGTTTTAAATCAAATTATTATCAGTTACCTCCGTGTGGAAAAGAGTTTCAATAGCTAAAGAAGAGAAAAGATTGGGTTGAAAAAGAAGAAAATGGAGTGGTCACCAAAAATTTTTGTGCATGGAATTCATAACATTTTTTTTCTGTTCATATACAGTATTCGCTATACATCTTTTTATATTATTTCATTCCGTTGTTACAGCGATAAAGACAGACACTTTTCGTGGTTCAGGACAAATGTATGCAGCTTACCAAATGTTACTAAGTGTTTTACGGGAGAATCTAGAGCTTTATATTTAATCTTGCTTTTAAAGTACACATATGGCTTGCTCCATGCTCCGTTTTTTGATCCTATTCTCCCAATTATAACCTTGATCATTTATTTTAGTCTGTACTGTTGGGTGAGAATTGCTCAGTGGAAGGGTGTTTGCTACAGAAGGAAATTCGATAGTGCTAGGCAGAAGATAAAAATTGTCGTGTTATACTCGAAAAAGAACGGATTTTAGAAACACTACTGAAGCGGATAATTAAAGTGACTGGTTCAGGAAGGCATATATATATTTAAGGTAGTTGATTGTCTTTTGGTCCAGTCGTCTACATCACTTCGGCTGCATAGTTATTACGTGGATACAAGATTATACTACTATTCCTAGTGCGTGACAGTTGTGGGATGGGTGAAGTCACATCTTACCTATATCGGGGACTTATCATTTCGTAAAGAGTCACGTCACTCCACCATCATCATCATTCAACGAGATAGGTCATATTCGGTTCGAAGCTTTTGGAAGTTATCACGTTTGAGTTTGTGAAAGATGGCGGGAGAAGAGGAGGAGTAGGTTAGGAAGGATTTCGAATAGTTTGTGTTGTTCGCATTGATTTCAGGACTTCACTTGATCGAATTAGATTAGATTAAAATGTTGGGACATTATTAGCCATATATGTCAAAGTTTGTCATAAAAAGCTTGACCTAAGCTAAAGAAATAATGTACATGTTGATTAATTGGAGTTTGGTCGTATCAGTTATATGTTTCGAAATGGAAACCTTATGGATTTTGCAAACTAATTTTCTTTGATATGCTCTCTGTCATTGTGATTTTTTCATGTTCATTACGTGTTTAAGGACTTGAGCAGTAGTCCAGAGTTAACCTGGGTAAAGAGATGGTTCGGCAGAAGAGAAGGAATGACGACCGAGAGGAAGAAAATCAATTAGCAAAAAAATTATTTGGAAGTAATGCTGGTTTTCCGGATGGTTTTGAGAATAGTGATGATGATGACAGCGAGATAGAAGAAACTTTTGAAGCGCGGGTGTGCCATGTTTTTGTCTGTTGGTTAAAAGCCTTGTACTAAAGTGTTCTGACATTTTAAATATAAACTTGTCAGGCCATTTCATCCTCTTTCCGGAAAAAGGCTAAGAAATGGTAACACAAGTTTAATTCATGCTACGAGATTTTTCATGATCAGGGCTGTAAGTTTTGTTGTTGAAGTTGAAAATAATTTAATGATAGAGTTTTTACATGTATTGCTCTAAATGTTGATATAAAATCTCTCATTTGTGATCGATTTATGAGCAATGAATGGTCTTATGACATATTTCAGGAAGAAGTGAGCAGAAAACCTGTATGGCGTGATGAAGATGACGAAGTTGAGGAGGCTGTTGTTGATGTTCCGTTGCATCGTAGGAAAATGCACATCAGGAGAGTAACCGATTCCGTGAATCAGAAAATAACTCCAAAGGTTCAAACTTAATGCCGCATTTAACTCATTACAAAGAGTGCGGTAACTCTATTGAAGAAAGAGACCATGATAATACGAGCATAATAATACAAACAATTTAGGATCTTCATTTTATTTTATGCTTCATTTTTGCATCATTCCAGGTTTAAACTTAATAAATAGGTAGCAAAGTTTTCCATCAATTTAACAAATAATTTCCTTCAAGTAAGTGAAAATAAATAGTGAAAGTTTTCCAGGAATATGAGGGAAGATTACGAGAGATTTTTTGTCGTACTTCTGGTGCTGTCCCAACTTGGTCTCAGCCTGTAAAACGTATGTTCATAATTCAAAAGTGCAATTTTTTCAAGGTAATTCCCCTCTCCCCATTAAATTTGTTATTTTTTTCTTTTTGTTCAGTCGAAAAAATATTCCAGTTCTTGAAAAAAAGAAAGCTCGAGATGATAGATCTGACGACGACGATGATGTGGAAGATGCATTACATGAAATGATTGCATTTACGGGGAAATGTGTAACCAGCAGCAAGTCGTTACCAAAAGATTTAATTAGTATAAAACGGTTGAACAACATCGCTCGCGGTCATCAGTTCGGGAAGGTTATATCCTGCTTGAGTTATTTGAGTTTATTTGGGTTAATGACTTACAAAATTATATTTCGCAGTTTCCTTTACTTGATCGTTTCATTTTGATAAGTATTCATTCATAGAAACCGATACGAGCATTACAATTCCATCCTACTCGTAATGTGCTCATGTGTGCGGGTGAAAATGGCCTTCTCAATTTCTTTGAGGTGCGTTATTTTGATAAATTTATTTTTTTAATATCACTTCCAAATCATTTTAACTAAATTTCTTCTTATCGCTAAAGTGTAATTTAGGTCGGTTTACCAGAAACAGAAGAAACTTTTTTACAAAGCGTTCGATTTAAAGCATTACCTATTACCAGTGCTGCCTTCACTGGAGACGGTTCTCGAGTAATCGTTGGCTCGAGAAGGAAGGTTGAACTGAAATATATTTGATCTGTCACTTTCTTTGAAATATACTAACAGTGTTTATATATAATTTATCTGTCGAACCAGTAATTATGAACAAACAGGTAATGAACTTGTGACTATTTTTAATACAGTTGGTTTTTAGGAATCTTTGTTTTGCTACGATCTTTTGGATGGCAAAGTGACGCAGATGAGGGTTCCGTATGGTAAAGATTTTCTATATTTGATTTTAAAAAGTGCTACATTTCCTTAACTTCCATCCTACAAATTAAAAAGACAAGCGAAATTTGGATCCAAAAAATTTTTTAGAAGTGGGCAAAATAAATGCAGGTCATTTTTCGCTCTCGTCGGATGGCAAATATTTGGGAATTCTAGCACGTAACGAAGTCCACATTTTAACTTCGACGGTTTGTGCTTCTTCACTTTATTCAATAAAGGCATATCAAGTTTTCGTATAAAGATAGTCTAACAAATATTATTACCTGAAGGAAGTTTCATGTTAATAAAAGCTTCCTTTAAGAGTAGCGAAAGTGGGGCATTGCCTAATAAGACTTATTGTTGGGAAATGAGTTGAGCTGAAGTCGAGTAAATCGGTTTTGACATCAAAAAAAGTTCGCTTATCTGTAATCTAAGTGCTTTTGTAAAGCAAAATAGAAAAATGCATTTCTGTGGCACTTCCTTTATCAGTCATTTGTGTATTTGCTCTTGTGTTAATATCAAATTTCAGTCGTCAGAATATGTTGGCGTTTTGACGGCTCCGACTAAGCTTATGTGCTTACAATTTTTTCCAAGTGATTCGTCCACCATCTGTGCTGTTGGAGGTAAGTTTCGATATTTTGTACTTCCATGAATTCCTTTATGATCCGCATTTCCAAATAAAATTATGTGAAGATATTATTAAGTTCTGCTCAACTAAAAGTTGTTCAGAAAATGGACAAGTATTCATATGGAACATCAAGAAGCCACGAGAACAACAATCATTTCATGATGAAGGTGCGGTTAAAGGGACAGTGATACGGATAAGTAAAAATGGCCAATACATCGCGTGTGGGTGAGCTACTGAGATCGATTTTGATGAAGTTAATTCTCCATTTGGAAGCTAGATAGTGATATTGTGGAAGGCTGACGGTTGATGTTTGCGAATCAATTATCAGTACTACAGACTGATCATATTTAAAGACTTGAAAATAATGGTGTTGATTTCTACATCTGGTAATCGTTGAATTATTTGTATTTTTGGTAGAAACTATGGTTCTTATCGCATTGCTGGAAAGAAATAAGTAGCGCGGTTACGTGTTTCGTGGTTCATTTATTAATCGTTGCAAAATCTTCAAAAAAAAAAAAACTGTGATTATCAGATTTTAAAATCGCATTTCAGATCCAATACGGGTATCGCAAATTTATATAGTTTCGCAGATGTCTTGAAAAATTCGTTTCCCAAACCAGTGAAAGTGTTTGATAACCTAACAACGAGCATTGATTGTATGTCATTCAGTGCTGACTCGCAAATTCTTTCAGTATCTTCAAATGTGAAAGTAAGTAACATAAGTAGAGACAGGTTTACTTTGACCAACTTTTAAACTAGGATGGCAATCTTCTTCAGCCACTCTTGCAGCTGTGTGTCTAACAAGTGCATTAAGTTAATGTCGGATAATTTTCAGAATAATGCGATGAGGCTGATGCATGTTGGAAGCCGCACTGTCTACACTAATTTTCCGCCAAGAGATATCAATCTCGGAAAAGTAACGGTAACAGGTTTTTCACCGGGAAGTGGTTATATGGCAGTTGGTGATGACCGAGGCTTTCTTTCCCTATTTCGACTTTTGCATTTCAGTAGTTACTAACAGAGTAACAGATAATGTTAACCTGGTACGAGAATAAAAACATGTAAAATTTATGTAAGGTGGTGCGCAAATGTGATGTTCGGACAGGTTGAAGAAAGCTATCGTACATCCTTTCATTTGTTGATAATGCTTTGACAGAAAGTGAGGATAGCTCATTTTATGTGCAGTAGTGGGCAGGTTTCACAAAAAGATTGCTATGATTATATCATTCATACTATAAATAATTTTTAAGTGATGTGATAATGATTATATTTGCTGTTCGATTTCTGAGAAAAAGAATCCCCCAAACCGTCGTCATATGTTTTGCAGTTGTTGCGTTCACTCTTCAGGCTACTAAGATGCAGAGAAGTATGAACGACTTAAAGACCCACACATTCCTTCTCGGTCGAACCGCATGCTTCATTTTGTAATATCACACTTCATAATCGGGTTATGGGGTAGTTCCGGAAATTTGAGTATTTGGCTGCATAAAGATATCGGAAATCTCGTACATATAGTGGATTTGTGCATGTGAAATGTTTTTCCCTTACACGCGATAAATGGATGAAATAATTTTTATAGAAATTGTATTTTTCTCCACAACAAAAAGTGAATAACGGAGACAACGAGCTCTTACAAACAGTTCTGAGGACCCAGTTCATCCATTCACAATCCCTTTCGGAAGAATCTATTATGACAAACCCTTCAATTTTGCTATCGACCTTTTCTAATCCAATCTAACAGTAAGGCCCCACCGACTTTTTTGGGAACACTTGAAGCTTTACATAGGAAACAGGCTTTGCCTTCGTCATCCTGGGTTTGACTGGGCATTTAAGATAGTTTTTCGTTGAAATAAGAAAAGACATGAAAAACTAAAAATTCTGCATAACATCGATTTAGTGTAAGTTAATGTAGGATAAGTGAATACTTCAGGAGTCATACATAAAGTAATTGACATTCAACAAACATTGAGCAAACTGCAGTATCGGTTTTACTCCGAAACATGTACAATTAAAGGAAAGAACAGGCCAGTTGTGATGTAAAGCAATCCGGCTTCTGAAATCGCTCCTCCAAAATTTTCTTATACAAATGGGAAATGAGAGCACTAAACAAAAAAAGAAGCTGAGAAACCAGCAGAAAAGGGAATAGCGGCTATTGTATCAAACTAAGCTAGCAGCCGATGTAATGTCGCCATTTGAGATTCGGTCAAACTTGCACCACCAACTACTGCTTCGAAGAGACTTTTATCCGCCTGGAAAAACAGAATTTAAGGGACGAATCTTTATTATTCAATCAGTAAAAAGCTTTGCCCTCAATTGAATGCAGCCTTATAAAAACAACTCAGAAACTAAAAATATCATGAAAACCGTGGATGAAAAAAACGAACCCAGGTTAATATAGGACAGGATCTAAATGCAACTTAGTAAATTGTAAATTTCTAAAGAATTCGCAAATATTCGCATAAGATGAGCAGGAAAATAATTGTTACCTTCAAAATGCATTAAAACTTCAAGCACTACTTGCAACCAAAACCAAAAACGGTACCTGCATAAACTTCAATATATTAATTAGACGTTGTTTGACATTATCTTTATCGGCACCATCATCAAATGCTCCTTTTTCAAAGGCTTGTACAATAACAACTAATATTCGAGGAAGGTTGGAATTGTTCTCACCCAGAACCAGAGGATTATTACTAAAATAGTTAGATTATGCACAGTATAATTGCAAGCCTACTTCCTACTAGTGACTGTATTAACAAAAGGTCACACTTATCATCAGGAAAAACGTCGCTACGTTACAGCCTTCTGCCGTGTCAGAAGTCTGACATAGCTTCAAATCCAAATTAGATTCCTGAGTTTAAAAAGATAAAAAATACCTTTCAATCAGATCAGCAAAATACCCGTAAACATGCGGTGCTTCATCAGGATCATCCCAAGTAGGAAGCCAGCTCAGGAACGTTGGTATAACCTGTTAAAGAATAATAGTAAAACCAAATCAATAAAGAAGCTAATAAATGAATACGCAATACATACAATAAACCAATACATTTCATATCACCCTGTTTAACAATGTTGTGAGAATATTACACACATTCACATCGAAGTTTCATGCACAGTAACAGCAAAGGCATTTGCTTGACAGTTCTATCTGCATGACTACAGCCATATGATGTGTTTAGCCCGCCATACACGTATATATCCTAAAGACCTTCTAAGTCGTTTTCCGAACGGTTAAAATTATGTCACATCACCTTCCACAGCTTAGTCGAAAGAAACGATACTGACTTCGTGAACATAAAACAATTTTCACAGTTTATCAACTAATGCAGAAAAAATAATGAAAGCAGTGAAGAAAACATACTGCATTAACATCCACCATCGATGAATTATATTTAAGGATTTTAGCAACAGCACTAATTGCATTTTCGGTTGCAACGTTTCCTTCTTCGGTAGATCTTGCATCGGCTCTCGAAATCATATTTGCCAGATGTGGTAAAGCACCTAGGAAGTTTAATATTGTGAAAAAAATCTCTCATTTAGTTATGATTATTATGTTCTGCTCAGTGCGCAACCATTAATTTCTTAGCTGGAACCTCCAATTAAATCTTTTTATTGTAGTTATAAATAACTATAAAACCTTTTTTTTTTTTTGATTTTTTGTATTCCTGTGACTTTCATTTATATTATAATACTTCAACTGCAAATAATTAACTTTGTAAATTCATATCTCAAGTTGTAACGTCCTCTTTTCTTGCAAATTTTCTTTCTTTAATCTTTCCTAATTCAAGTTACCATTTTTTCTCCTGACTTTCCAACCCACCACCATTTTTTTCAAATCCTCGGTTGTTATCACATAGACAGAACCTTACCAGCACATGCCTGTGCATAAGCGTTGCCACCATGCTGTCCCATAATTCCAAATCCGTACGCCGCACTTTGACGAACTTCTGGATATTCATCAGAGAGAGCGGCAAGCATAGGACCATAGAAAGATGAATGATATTTGATACTTTCTTCACCACCATATTCAATCAAATCGTCAAATATGCAAATGACCCACTGTCTTTCACTGTAGTACCTCCGTGAATCCAATAATGGAATAAAGTGGTCTGCCAATTTCTCGAAATATGGAACGAAATTTCGTCCATATGCTTTGAAAAGACAATGGATAACATCGGAAATGCGTGCTAGTACACCTGCATCCTCTTCTAACTCCTCATTTAATGCTTCTGCTGCATCTTCTTCATCATCATCTTCGTCTTTATGTTTCCCACGTTCTACGGATCGTTCAGCATACTCAACCATTTGTTGATTGATAATACCCAAAACTAGTTGCAACTGCTCCTGAGTAATTAGTGAGGGACCCAATTCCTCAATGCATTGCGCTAATCCATGAAGTTGATCAGCAAGCACTTCCTTATCGTGTTCTCTATCGATAGCATCTTTGTATGCTGAAATAACGGCATTCCAAAGCTCCATTCTGAACTGATCACCTCTACTACGAGCACATTCTAGTAAACACGGGAAAATATCGGCGGCTGCAGAGCGAACGGCTAAAAAAAATTAAGGAAAAATAAATTTAAAAAAGCAAAATTTCTGTTCAACAGAATCTTACATCTATAGAAAGCAAAGGGCGAACTTTTGAAACTACTCAAAAAAATTTAAAAAAGTTCTGCATTACCCTGTGATATAGTCCTTGTAAAAATGCATCATCCCGGACAACCAGAAACAAAAGCGGAATACTTACTAACCGTCATGGAACATGAATTTCAGATGAGAAAGCATCAGTTGGGTAACTGGTTCAATATAAGGACTAAATGCCGATTTAAGTTCACGAGCATAGCAAACAAGCATTTCGCAGGCAGTTGCTTTATCTTCCAATCCAGCCGTTTTTATGCCTGAATTTTTTCGCTTCAGAACTTTCTTACTTTTAGAATCAAAATTAAAATAAATCCTTTACAAGCACAAAAATTATCGCAACAAACACTCACTTGAGCAATAAATAAAAAGAAGAAAACTCAAACATTAACATACCGAACATCTTCTGGTCACCCAAAGGGACGAAATTCCAATCCGGATCCTCTCCTTGATTAGCAATATCCTCATCATTCATCAAAGTAACATCAGGCTTGATTGATGCAGCCCGCAGTACCGGTGGCATCACCAGTGGTAAATAAGCAGCAAATTCTTCACCAAGAATTTTACATATACGTGCCCAAGCGCTAATCATGTAGGATATCTGTAACATTCTAAATAATCTTCAAGATTAATACATTTTATCAGCAATTGATTCAAAAAAGAGATACAGTGTGTAAAGCTCCGAAAGAAAAAAAAAATAATAATTAGCGGACTATCAAATAACTAACAAAGCACAATTTCCAAAAACCTAAAGACAAGTTACATACTTGTGGATCATCCACTGAAATTTGCTCGAATTGAGCCTGATTGGCTAACAGCATCTGCATAATTTCATTAGCATCTTTGGCGAACTGTAAACAAGAAGATAACAGCGACTGTTTTTACGAACTTGAAGGAGAAAACAGAAGCAGAAGATTGGAACAACATGAGGTATAAAAAAAAACAAACCTTTTCCTTTCCCACCGCTAATCCAATTAGTGATATACATTCTATGGTCTTACCACGAAGAGTATTTAGTTCATCGACGTTCGAATTTTGTAGGATATACTTGAGTGGAGGCATTAAGCTTAAAAAATTATTTGGAATTTTCTCAGAAACATGAACTTCATTTTCAACAAAGCTACAATAATAAATGCCAAGCATATTTCAGGCTTCTGTTAAACTTTTATCGATAAAAACCAACAATTCTATCAAACCATCTCTAGTAACAAAATTAAACCTGTCGTAAAATGCAATAAACTGATCCTGAGCAGCATCAGCAACCGATGCTACTGTTGTGATAACCTGTTCAAGTACAAGTTTTTTCCCGCGCTCCAGAAGCTGAAAAAAAAACATGTATTGAGCACTAAAGACCTACCTGGATGACAAAAGTTACTGAATAAATCGCCAAGTTTTCAAGCTTCCTTTAGAAAATTTTGTACAGAAATCTAAAACAATACCTGTTTGAAAGTATGATCCAAAACGAACTCCAATTTTTCCATTATTTGTGGAAGATAAACAGCGATGATGTTTTTTGGACAGTCTTCACTAAAATTGACAAGTGCAGCTCCAGCGTGCGCGGCAACGCGCGGGCAATTCAGATCAATCAGAAGTGTGCATAAACCATTGACAATCTGAAAATTATCGTGCTGACTCAAGAATCACATGCCACAAAAACCGGTAAAAACTTAAATTAACCTTTTCATGACACTTCTTTTGAAGTGTTGGTGAAAAGTCACTTGACATCTGTCCAAGAGCATTACAAGCTGCATATCGTACACGCGGGTGCTGAAATCAGTTATTAAAAGTAACCAAGAGAGATTCGAATTCAGTGTCTCATTAGCTTAGAAAATCCTGAAATGTTAAAAAGTATGACTTACAGCGTCTCCCAAAAATGGCAGAACATTGTTAACGATTTCTTCAATAAGTGGTTCCATCTGACGCTTGCAGCCTTCTCCAACGGTGGAAATTCCCATTATTGCTGCATGTCGGTTCTTCCAGTTTTCGACTACAATCCCATTCACTTTTTGAATATAGATATAAACAGGTTAAAGGCGACCATTTAAAAATAAGGAGTTTAAGAAGCAAAAACAAAGACAAACCATCTTGCATCATGTGTGGTACAATATGCAAAAACGAATTCAACACAAATTTGCCCCCCAAACTGCATGATATACGATCCAGTGATGATTCTCCAATTCCAGCATTACTAAATATTTTTGCATCTAAGAAGGATGTCCCACTTTCTAACATATATAACAAGTCACTAGTTTAATCCGTAGAAACAATGAAAAAAAAAAAAAAGAAAAGAAAAGAAAAGAAAAATCGAAGCAAACTAACTCTTCCCCACTGTCCTCATCAGCATTATCGCAGCTCAGCCATTCTTCTGTATCATCATCAAGTTCAGTCATCAAATCCAGACACTGCTTCACTGAAATACGAAATCAAATGCTAAACTTTCACTTAATACGAATGATTTCGAGATATAAGATACGTATTGGTCATGGTCAACAAACTTACACAGCGATGGGATAAATGATGACGCTTTTTTCTTCACCATACCAGTAGCATTTTCACACAAAGATACCATCACTTCGAGTGCGCTGTGCCGATAAGAATCATCTTTTTGCACATCTGCGACTGTCTAGAAACATTTTTTTTTGCATATCTGGTACTGTCTGGAAACACACTAAAGCCGATTAAGAATATGCAAAGACTATTGAAAAATTGGAACGCGACTGCATAAACTATCCTTATGATATCTTATGATGATACCTAAAAAATTAGTTCAGGAAAAAGATGAACAGCATATCACTATTAAACATGAGTATAAACGGTGAAGATGATTGCATAAATCTTGTTAAATAATTAGAATTACCAATACACAGTAAGCTCATATTACTGATGTATTATAAAATTTCCATAAAAAGTATTGGATGTCTCTGACAGAATATTACTCTAAAGCTAATATACAAGTCAACTAGCTCAGAAACCTGAATCCCGATGAAAAATTTTAATGTTATAACAGCAGTTAGCGTTTGTAAGGACAAATATGTACTGCTAACTATTCCTTCCGATGAAACCCTTTAGAAATAATCATGGGAAGTTAAGGCACACTAATACCTTAAATGTTTAATGATTTCTTCCTTAATGCTGCTACACCTCTCGTTTAGACTAAAAAAAATTAAAAAATAAATAAATAAAATAATGAGATGAAAGTAAAAAATACAGACAAAGAGAAATCTATATAATATTGACAAATAAATGGCATTACCGATGTGCAAAGTGTAAATACGTCATTTAGATGTGGTTGCAAGGTTTTCGGGACACTAGTTGCAAGATCACCTAAGCATTGCAGCGGCACATCGTCGTCATCTTCTGTGGCTACCACATGTTGACAAACCTGCAACCAGTGAATTTTAAACAAATTGCACGGGGTTATGGAAAGAAAGGAGAAAATGCTACAGTAACAAAAAAAATCAACCAGAAAGAAGAGGAAAAACAAAATATACAGTTTACCTGGATGACAGCAGGAACCTGATCAGAAAGAGATCTGATAACTCTATCGTCATCTTCATTTTCACACATGAAAGCAACGTATGCGCGCACTGCAGCAGTCCTAACTGATCCTTTGCCACCATAAAGCAATGATGATTGGAACATTTGCTTAATTCCGGGAAGATAGCGGTCCTGATCACATCCAAAAACGGTTGGAACATTCCTAGAAACTAATAGCATTAGCTCTTAATTTCTGAACTATTATCTAAACAGGAATGGATGCAAAACATACAAAAATTAATATGATGGCAAACGTATATTGAAAGAGAGAAAATGTTTATGTAAGAATAAACCAATTCATTATATTTAAATACAAGTTTATTCTAGAAAAGAAAGGTAAGTCGCGATGTACTTTCTCGTCAATAGTGGCTAATAAACTCCTAGACTGCTTAGAGTGAGCGTTCTGGTAGATTTATAGTCATCCACTTCAACAGCTCATCTGCCATCAATTCTTTGATAGAATCAAAAAAATATTTCCTAAAAATCAATATAGCTTACTCTAGCAAAATCATGCCCGTTTCGCGTAACATGGCGGCATCTGAAGAAGCACATAATTCTAAAAATTGAATAACACCCGACCATCTTTGGCGTCCTGTTTCGGTTTCTAAAAATTTTTCACAATGCTTCGTTAAAGATTACTGAAATAAATTCTGTTTTTAGAAAATAAATAATACGATCAGAAGAAAGAAACTGCTCGTTTAACTTATTCTAGAAATAAAATATTTGGAAAGATCATTTGTGCTTTACCAAAAATAATATTTCAAGCACCCAGTAATCAACCCAAGTCACCTCTGTTAAACATAAATATAACAGATCTCAATTTCTTAAAGCTTCATTTCGTCCTTGCTTTTTTTTTCTTCTTTTTACATCAAAGTCCATTGCTTGAAAGTGCTTCGGTGCACATACCGATAGTAGAACGGGCAACTTCAGCAATAACATCAGTCAAACGTTTTCGCAATACTGCGTTCTGCTCCTCAGTTGCTGATTTTAAAAGCTGTTCACAAAACTGCTGCTGATTTTCCTCAGACCAAGCATGCCATAACTCATCCCATTTATTTGATAAGATTCTTCGCATTAATACTAGGCATAGTGACCGTGTCTGAAATATGGAAATTCAGTGATAAACTACATTTAACAATTTGAAAGCAATTGATAACATGTCTGATACATTTCCATCAATGAGATCACAATTTATAAGAATATAGAGATGAAGAGTTCACTTGTCTTAATTTTTTTTAATCTTTTCTAATGAATAAACTGGTTATGGTGCATCTTAATCCTAGACTGTGAAGAAATCTAATGCTAACATTTTCGTTTCAAAAGATTATAGGAAAATATCGAATTATATATCATACCTCGATACCAGCACTTTGGTCCATAAATAATTGAAACAATAACTGAGCTTTTGATAACAAATCAATTTGATCATACTGTTTTTCTGCTTCCTTCCTTGCTTCGTTTTCAGGAAAAAGCATGCGAGTGATTAAGTTATTAAATTCTTGCAGACTGGTCATTGTTTCAAAATTATGCAGTTTATGGGGCTCTTTGTGCAACAAACAACAAACAATGAGGCCTGAAAATGAAGAAAGCTAAGAGGACAAGCGGGTAAGGGGAACAACATATTTCAACATCAACTTGGAATTTGTTTTATAAACCAACACAAACTATGAATGAAGTTCACAGTATAATAACGACAATTTCAACAATCCATAATAATATGCATACATACAACATAATTAAAATAATACACACAAAGATAAATTATTTATCTACAAATAGGTAATACACATTAAAAGTTGACCACTTAACTCCTATCAGTTGATTAGTGGAGATAAATTAATGATAAAAGCATTTATGAAATTTTATCTTACTATGGAATAAAATCTCGAGAAATATGACAGAGACACTCAGAGTTCTATGCGAATTGTAGCAGTCTATAGGTTTACTTGTATATTTGCTTATAGATTGTTATATTTTGCTGAATTATAACAATTCATGGTATAATATCGTTTCAGATCACTCAGCGGAAATGTCACTATGATGAAAAACCAATCGATTTGGTAAATTAGAGAGAAGAAATATCGCAAATTCAGCCAACGATTATGTCAAGGAATGTTACGAACCGGTTACTCAGAATTAGATGAAAGAAACGCTTCAATAAAATTCAAACGATCAATTTATTGAGAAATTAATTTCTCCAAAAGAATTAGTTCTCAGGCAATATAAGCATTTCTACCTCGAACTACCTCGTTGTGAGCAATTTAACAACTACAAAGGACCTAGCCGGTCTGTCATCTGCTAGCATTCATATATCTCGTTCAGTTGTCCTATCTTCAAAAATAACAAAAATTAGAAAGATCTATAAAAACAAAATATAAGGATTTTCAAGACAGATCAATCAAGCAAGAAAAAGAGAATTCATTTTACAGAGCAGCCCTGACTTTCATCCCGACATGTCGATTTTGGTTGATAATTGATCATCCCTAGTTCTGCACCAGCAAAATATTTCTCTTTCTTATATACAGCATTTCTCCCTCTCATATAAACGCATTTCTAGCTTCTACTTAGGTTAAACTTCACTCCTTGAAAAGATTCCGGAGAAAAAAAAAATGGGAGACTGATTCCAAATCTACCATTTTTTCGGTTTTGAAGAAAACTATTTCTGACTACCACGAAAGCATCATCGGGAACATTTGCGGGTTTTAAATCCATGGGGTTAATACGAAAACTATAGTGGTGATATAATGTGATTAATATATATAGTCGGTAAAAACTAATTTGCAGTGTTGGCCCTATCATAAAAATGAATCAAAACTTCCAGGTCATAAAAAATTTTTCCTTTAGGATAGTCCAGTGAAAAGAGGAACAGAGCAGCCTGACACCAACAATAGCAATTTCGAGACATCTGAATCAACCCCAGTTCAAATGTTGCTATCAGAGAAAGATCCGTTAGAAGAGCTGTCTAAAGAGATGACTACACAAACAACAACCATTTGGCAATGATATTTTAAGAAAAAGGAAACTATGGGTAAGAAACTACTCACAAACTAAATGAATAGACACTAGACAAGTTTCAACCTGCCCACAGAGAGAGACTTTAAGCATCCAAAGCGTCCTGCTATGAGTTTCATAAACACTCG
Source organism: Setaria digitata (assembly GCA_003640385.1). Classification (NCBI taxonomy): domain Eukaryota; kingdom Metazoa; phylum Nematoda; class Chromadorea; order Rhabditida; family Setariidae; genus Setaria; species Setaria digitata. The sequence goes on along the minus strand of RCAB01000026.1, from coordinate 91,343 downwards.
AGATTAATAGCCTCCCTTGCAGCCTATTGCTCTTTCAACTCACTTTTTTTCGAGATTATTCCCCTACTACAGCATCATATCAAGAGAGATAAGTTGCTGTTAAGGCTTGAAAGGAAAGACACCCACGTTGTTAAAATGCTCAGCCAACATACTTCACAAACCTAAGGCCAAACAGCCACCTTCCCATTCACTCAGAATAATCCACCTGATGACCCCCACCTGTCACCTAAAAGACGAAATACAGAATACGGACTATCTTTCTAAGATTCGTTGCTGTCTTTTGCAATCTCATTCTTTCACAGTGCTTGTTTGGTATTACGTCTGTTGTCGTCTGTTTGTTATCTTTGCTTGTCACCAGGTGGAAGAGTGTTGCCAAGTTAAATTAGAGCGAAATCGATCGTTTCTGCATATGAATTCCTTTTTTTGAGACCAATTAAAAGGTAGGGAGTAATGAAGTCATTGTGTCTGAGGTATTTCTCATTTCCCCCTTATTTAATTGTTTTTGGAGTAATCTTCGAACGCTTTTCTAAATCATCGTGTATCGCGGAAGTCGTTCTGCCTTTTCAAGTGGAAGAAAAATCGTCGCAAAGGTTTTTTTAAAGAAGGAAAGCTGTAGTTGAAAAGTGATAATCATTTTGGTATTACTTGTGATTTCCTCACTAGTTTGAGCTATGCGTTAGTAAATGAGGTCGTCCCTATCTGCTGCAGCATGTTAGCCGTTCTCTAGACGGTCTAGTTATCATTAGCAACTGAAATCTGCTTGGTTTGACTGCTTCAAGTGAAATTTTACTGAGTTTCCACTCAGCATTAGAAAATATCCCTCGTCGTGTTATCTTTCGTCAGGTCTTCATTAAGCCAGCTTTTTTTGTAGTTTATTTCACGTAGAATCTGTCACTACAGGTACGATTTCGAAATAGGTCAACTGTTTCTTGTCTGCGGGTCAGGTGTGTTCAGGCACTTTTTCTGTCATTATTTGTAAATGTGTCTGATGCTGTTCCAGTTTACGCAGGAAAAATAAATTTCGTCGAAACTGTAGGTGCTCTTTCAAAGAGGCAAAAGAGTAGCTACCGAATGGTGAAGTGTGTCTGTCGGGGAGATTTATGGGAGAAGTGGCGTTTTTTTGCTTGTTGTAATGATTCACCGTCATGACAGTTCCTTTCTTCAACTGTTCGCTTCCATTTTTGCTACAAATTTGTTTCCAGCTCGGGTTCCCTTAGTATTTCATTCATGAGTAAAAAATCATGTAGATAAGGTCAGGTGATCTAATAGTATTGAGGATTACTGCGGCGAGTGTTTGCATCTTTTTTTTTTTATGGGAAATGCGTTTGTGCAGGTAAACAACTATGTCACTTATCAAGAAAATTTTCAGGTGAAAAGGTGAGTCACTGAGAATGACCTACAAGTTAACATATTTCTCTATCCGAGGCAGGTTTTTCCTTCACTCATTTTCAAATATGCCCATTGTTATAAATGTGCTTCTCTACAACTTTTAATTTCCAACTTTTTATGTTTTTTGGTGCATTTTACATCTTCTTTTGCCGTCTTGAACATCTTCTGTTTATGAGCATATTGTTGAACAGACCCAGTTATTGACAAAACCGGATTTAGTCTGATTACAGGATTTTTTCAAACTACGGAATATAAATGGTTGTGTTTTTCAAACATTAGTTCATTAGGTATTTATTTGTTTCTTTTTTCTTTTGTTTTTATGGTTGTAACTTTCTTGTTCATTTTAGGCCTGGCTGAGCCTATTCGTCTACTTTTAGTTGATCAGGACATAAAATTTACCGATGATCGCATTAATAAGGATGATTGGCCTGCCTTGAAACCACAATTCGTAAGTAGTTTTGCACGTGACATTAATTCTCATAAATACCATGCTACTATCAATTAAATAAAGATCAGAAAGAATCGCATGCTTGTTAGCTTTATCCTTTATTCAGCAATTTGAACAAGTACCATGTCTTTACGATGACGATAAACAAATTGTGCAGTCCGGTGCTATCATGAGACATCTTGCGCGCAAGCACAGTATGTGATATTTTGTTTTACATTCCTGCATATGTCATTTTTAAGTTGTGAACGTAGAAGGTCCAGTAATCAGATTAGTTTCAGTCAAGTTGTTTTTTTTCTGCTAGTTTGCAGCAGTGGCAGGATTGGCTTTGCCTGCACAAGCAATTTCGACTAATATTTCTTTTTTATAGATTTGAATGGCGGGGATGAGTTCGAAACGACCTACGCTGATATGTTTTATGAAGGTATCCGTGATCTGCACACCAAATACACAAAAATGATCTATTTGGCCTACGTAAGTTATAATTTTAGTGTTACTTCCTCCTTTTATTGATCAGACGGTTGGATTCTTTATTAAGTCGAAAAGAATATTGCAGACACCGGAAGTGAGTGATATAATAATTTATTCTCTGGAATTGTATGTCTGTATCATACAATATACGTCCCAAATTTTAGAAATTTTTTTATGCAAGAAAGCACAACATATGAAGGAGAAAACCACGGTTAAAACAGTTGAACCATTTTGTTGTCGAAATGTCTGTAATTTGTATTAGATGGCATCTTGTTTTCCAGGAAACTGAAAAAGATTCCTATATAACAGATATATTGCCGGTGGAATTGGCAAAATTTGAGAAGTTGCTGGCGACACGAGGCGATGGAAAAAATTTCATACTGGGAGATAAGGTTCAGAAAACAAAACGAATGCTGCCACTTAATTGAACTGTTTTTTTGAGAGTGCTTATTACAAATAATGTGTGCTTTAATTAATGCTTGTTAGTTAGCTCCTTTCCTGATTATTTATAATAGTAACAGCATTCGTTTTGTTCACACAATTTAGAAGTATTTTTCATTACTAATGAAGATTTTTTCCTTCAGGTATGTTTATTTTCTACTTTGATACTGAGATTGCACCAGTTGAATAATTTTTTATTCTCAGATTTCATTCGCAGATTTCGCCTTTTTTGAAGAGCTCGACATACAGCAGATTCTGGACCCTCATTGCCTAGACAAATTTCCGCTTTTGAAAGCATATTATCAACGAATGGCAGACAGACCAAAACTTAAGGTTGTTGAATTTTTATTAGTATTTGAGGTCTTTTTTGACGATATTAAAAAGCAATCGGCAAAAAATCTCTATACGAGTATGATTTCGCAGCCTCAAAGGACTTTCATGTAAACAACGTATTTTGAAGGCATACTGCCAACAGCGTAGTGCAGCAAAGGTACCGGTGAATGGAAACGGGAAGCAGTAATTGGTACAGTATGACACTCTTCTCCTACACTTTTTTTCTTGAAATTTTGTAAACTTGTTATCGTTAAATCGATGCACTTTTGTTTTTAATAATAGTTTTGTTTCAATTAAATCATTTCTCTGTTTATTGCTTCCTTTTGTACACTAGGTTCGTGAAGCACTATTGCAGCACCACAAAATGTTTTTGCCATATCAGCCCGGATAACACTTTAAATGGTACCGTGATTCCAAGTGTAACTATGTCAGTCATATTACTCTCTTGCAGTATAAAGTGATTGAGCAGCAGACAGACCCCTGTTTTGATTGATGATGTAATACTGGTTTAATGTTGAAAGTTTTTCAAGGACAGCTACAATAATGTGTGACGTAGCTGATACGATTTTGTGAACAGTCCAAGCTGGAAAAACTGCTTCTTATGTAGCAGATTGATGCACAATAGATTATTATGTTTAAGGAATTTAGTCTTCCAATCCAGATATAACGTCCCAGTTATCTTTTCAGTCTAGATGATTTTAATGCCTCTTTTGGGTAACGTGTTTAAATCGCACAGCTTCACCCTCGCACCTAAACCCTGAAATCTACTTGAGCTAGTTGCGAGGCATGTCATCTCCCTGTCATTACCTAGTGTTTTCGTAACGCCTAGTTTTGACGAGTCGCAAAGATACCGTATCTTCCTACTGCTAATTTATTCTGTCATAAGGACACGCTATCTTTTAGTAGTAACTGGCAACATGACATTGTTACCTGTGAGNCAAAGATACCGTATCTTCCTACTGCTAATTTATTCTGTCATAAGGACACGCTATTTTTTGGTAGTAACTGGCAACATGTCATTGTTACCTGTGAATGCAAGTGAAAATAGGCTTCTAAAGCTTAAACGGTTGTCATTCACTTTCAGCCGCTGATCATTTAGATGTAGGAATTCTTTTTTTCGTGACTGTCACATAAGTGGTCAGCAAAGTGACAGTTGCCACATATAAAAAGTACTTAGGTAAATCACAGTAGAATATGTGATTGATCCTAATGAAATCACACAATATTTATCAATGAAGCTCTATGATTTTTTGAACAACGATTAATCTCTCCGGTGCGTCATACTAGGGATGACAACGTAATTTCCACCACAAGTAATCATGATGTCATCACAAGAATATGGAAAAAGTGATTTCTGGTGTGTACGAATATATATATTCATTCGGGAAGTAGGTAAGGAAGATAGACCTGTTGTAATTATCACTCATATCACAGCATCGACAGTATTGTCTGGTCAGCCAAGCAGGACAAAATTTATTGAAAAGAATATTAGAGTGCAATATTTAATCTTTTCCTTTCTTTTTTTTTTTTTTTTTTTTTTAATGAAAAATGAAAGTTGAACATGAAGAATGCAGCAGATCTATTGGTTTATCATTTATTTTGGATGTGCAACCATACGAAGATATCGTTTTCCAGATGGCAGCTCAATAGTGTTTATCTTGTCACCAAACAACTTCTTTGCCTCGGTGTCGTCAATCGTTGGTATTACGACGCAGTCATCACCACTCTATGGAAAAAAAAGCACTAATATTCTGTACATGAAACTAATCAAAACATGCATAACCTATGTGCGTTTTCTGTTTGGGAAGGTTTTACGGGAAGAATGAGTAGGATATTTTGGAAAACAGTTTTACAAAAATCAGTAAGAAGGGTTATTCCTCTATTCAGAATTTCCAAAAGAATAGAAGTTTTGAGGATTCTTTCCTGACTATATGTTTTGCAACAGTCAGAATTTATAGAAATACTTACTTTCCAGTCGACTGGTGTCGCCACTTTTTTAAATTCTGTAAGTTGCAACGAATCGACAACGCGAAGAATTTCACTACAAAACACAGAGAACATTAAAATGTTGATTTATAAGAAAATATTCCTTTTAGTGGTAAGCGTTCTACAGCCAATCAGTGGAACTAAACATATTTTTGAAATAATATAATATCTACAGTAGCACAGAGATAAAGCAGTGAACAACTGGGAACATTAAAATGGTAATCTCTCTTAATCTTTTGGATATAGTTATTGCAATGCTAGTTCACTGTCAGATACTATCTTTGTTTTGTACTTGTTAAACTGTTGACTCGAGATTAGACCACAAATAAATACATGTCTAACCCAATTAGTTTTAGGGGAACACTTTAATGATTATATTTAAAGTCATGGATAAAAAAGAGAAATGAGGAAACTCGAGGAAGGAACGGAAACAATTCGATAAAGGTTCATGTTTTCATTTTCGTGAAGTATCCTAATTGCCCACTGATTTACAAAAATTTCGAAGATATCAAATACTCGAAATTTCGTCCCGTTGTTGCAGGATACAAGATGGAAAGTTTCAGTGTTTTCTGAGGTCCAATTATGAACATCTGAAAAAACATATTGGCATTACTAGAGGAAAACTACTAAAAATTCCTAAGCGTCTTTTTTTAACATGGAAACTAAAAGAATGAAAATTGGCTTAATTTCTTACATTTTTTAAGGAACAATCAATTTTTTAAAGGTAATATCGATTTCAGCGTAAAGTCTGAAATCGTCCAATATCCATATAAGTTGAAATTATTTTTAATATATGAATTTATTTCTGTTTTGAGTTGCAAAGGTCATAAACAGGAGATTTCAAAATCAACAAACTGACACAACGCGCAGTTAGTACATTGCCCTTTTCATCACGTTCGTCCGGATCCAACATTCCTAATTTCTTCGCTAGGGACAGATTCTCATCTGCTATTATTGGAAATGGCAGCTTATTATCTAGAATACAAATTGTTTGTAAACTCAAACTAAGCATAATGTTAAAAATTTAGAAACTGCACCACTCTTATTAGAGATCCCTAGCAGACAAGGGATAAGAGCATAAATTGTATTAAAATTGTAAAGTAAAACACCTGGGCAACAAGTGGAACAATCACCAGACTTCATTTTGCACAGTTCAATGATATCATTAGCCCAAGCACGGTGTGACTGGGCTGAGTCGCAGCTCAAACCAATTAGCTTTACATTTCTCTTTTTGAATTCCGGCACTAGTTGGACTAACCGAGCAAGTTCAGTGGTGCAAACCGGAGTAAAATCCCGTGGATGTGAGAATAATATTGCCCAGCAGCTGCAAGTTTAGATCTTCAAAAAAAAAGGTTAATGACAAATGTTTAAAACTAACTTTAAACCCTTTGATAACGTAAATGTCATTAGTGAAAGATAAGGCAGAGAAAAACTGACTGACTCTGAAATATGGCATTATATCAAGTACAATAAAGACATTATAAGACTACCGTGACGTGACAAATCTAGCCAAAACTAAATCTAGAAAACATAGATCTGATTGATAAAACGACTAAGTATATAAATTTTTTGGCGAATATATATAAAATTTTCACTTCTGTCCTTTGCATTTGTGTTATCGAACTGATATTAAACTAGGAATGAAAGACATACTCTTTGCCAATCCAATCGTGGAAACTCGAGATGGAGCCTTCACTAGTCTCAGCTTGGAAATCAGGGAATTTGTCGCCCAACAGGATTCCCTTTGACATTTCGAACTCAAATACATTTTACAACTATATGAACATGATCTATTACATAACCTACATAGACGGTTAAATAAAAACCATCAGGACAGTAAGGATCCAGTGAACTTGACATTTAACTCACCGTATAGGAAACAGAATATAACAAAAGTATAGCCTAAAACCCAAGTACTTTTTGCACCTCAAATATATTCCGAATACAGTTGCAAGTTTTAAATGAACTGCAATTATCTATCGCCATCTTCAACGAGTTAGATTTAAAAAATGTCCATTTGTTCGTTGAAGAAAGTGACGAAAAATTTTGGAAAAACAATAAAATGCATAAAAAATAATGCAAAAGGAAGGATGAATTGGAGGGAATGCGTTAAACCTTGAACATTTTACAGTGAAGCAAGAAAACTGCGCAACTGATGTAAATGATAAACTCCCGAATTTACAGATGGTCGAACTGCCAGGCACATGAACCACATTACACACCCAATTTCAACCAATTTTACAGCACAAACGAAACGTACAGAAATAGATGGACAGAGAAATTCCAAATTGCCTAAAGTCTGAAAATTTACAAAGACATTTGAACTAATTTAATTTGTGATATTTCTCACACATCTTCTCTTTCCCTTCAAAACTCTTCCTTAAAAAAAAAAAAAAACTTTCTAGACATATAAGCCTTTGGCGTCACTCTGCATTCTGGAATAAGGCTTTGAACTTGTTTACCCAAAAATCTATTAAGTAAATGAAGGAAAATAACAGAGAGGTTTAACATGAATCCGATATGTATTTGCAGTTCAATATTTTATTTCCAAGGTTACTATAAAATACAGCAACTGCCGCGGAGCCAATGGAAGACAAACAATAAAAGTGTCCATACATTCCTTCAGAGAATGTTAAACAGCACGAGGTGATGATTGGTATGCAGAAAGACAAAGCCAAGTTGTTTAACAGACTGTTACTCCCAAGCATCCAAGAAGAATTACTTCTCTGGAGTATATCACAAATTTTTTTAGTACAGGAGAGTTGATGACCAATCTTAATGAACGGTTTCATAACCCACAGGAAAAGAAAAATCAAAGAGAAAATGAAAATCAGTCCCAAAAATATGATTAAAAATTGTAATACTTTTTCCACCTGCGCGACTTAAGCAAAAAATTAACTCTACTTGCGGAACTTAAGTGAAAATAATTAAAAACTATTGCCTCTGGTACTTGGTACATCGCAAAATATCTTAGCTTTTCGATATAAATACATCGCAGACTGTCACAGTAATAAAAAAAAATTACACCAGACATTATTACAGTAATAAAAAATTAAATAATTCATTTCCGATTTCAGCAGTAAACTATCACCTCTGAATGAAAACTGGAAAACAAATTTGATCATACCTATGAGACTTTCACTTATTTCGATAGTCACTCAATATAAAATTGAAGAAAGTCGGAAAAGATGAGAACATTTTATTTTTTTTTTTTTTCAAAAATATCAATCTAAATCCATATCATCTGTGATACTACTGCTATGCGCACCATCCGCGGGGAATACTTCGCTTGCCAATTTGCCTTTAGATGTACCAACCAAGCATTCAGTTTCATTGCTAAATGGCAAGCAAAGGATTTCTTCTGAATCGGTTTCAAATTCTTCAGCTGTTCCCAAATCATTTTCCGGTGTTTTTAACAAACCTAAAATAATACACGAATTATATGAATTAATCTAGTTCAAAGACCATGAAAAAAAAAAGCAGACCGAAGAACTGCCTGCCCCTAAGTCTAAACAAGTTCCGAAATTGTCATATTGGGCGGAACAACTATTTCACGGCAAAGAATGCAATCTTCTCAAATTATATGTTTTTCAAAAAAAATATTAAAAAAAAAATGTTGAAAAATTATTCCCGAAATAATTAATAGCACTTTTTCAAAAGAAAACTAGATTCGATTCTGTCCGCTTTTTATGAAAATTACTTCATATAAACATATTTCGAATCAACTTTAAACAATGCTTTAATAAAATAAACATGTATACCTTTGATTACATTTCCCAGGAAGCCACCTCGAGCTGTTTGTGGTTGCGGTACACCCAAATATATCTGACCTATCCTGTCCAAAAAGTGCTTATACTCCGGATCACGATTGATTTCACTTTCATACTGCTCCACTAGCACTGTATAGTAGGTTACCTAGAAATAAGAATTAGAATGAATCCTAGAAGTTTTGTTCTATTTAGCTCGTGAAGAAAAAGTAATACAAATTAAAAATAATTTATTAAAGTGAACTACTGCTCTCTTCCACTTTTCTGTGAACCTTCAAAGAAGAGCTACACGTACTATAAAATACACTTTCTCTCTCAATTTTTTGCGAAATGAAAAAAATTTTCGAAATTTTCGCGAATTTTCGCATAAAATTATATTTGAGTCTAACGGCTCCTTTTACATCTGTGGCTGTTAAGTCTAGATAGAAAACTTCATATAAAATACCTCTTTATTGGCAATGCATATTACTGTAAAATGTAAGAAGTTGAGTAATGGAAATGGATAGGGAAATCCACTTCCAATATCAGGATGCATATCACAATAAACTTGCAATAATTTTAAGGCGCTCTTTGGTTTTCGATCGCAAAGCATCTGTAACACAGACGCCAACAAAATCCTTTTTAAATAGAAGGTATTAAAGTTTTCACAATATTTTCAAAGCACTGTAATGGATTTTTCATAACATTTTCAGTTCTTATTGTTTAGTGATATAACTGGATTTTACAACATGTTTAAAAAAAATACTAATGTAACTAACCTGCAAAACAGCCTGTGCTATGAATAAGTCTTTTTCTGTACTATACCCGTATTTTAGTTGGTATTCAATAAGGAACACAGCAAACATCTGAAATCGAAACCTTCGGGTTGTATGCGTTAGGGGAAAATTAAAAAGGGTAAATTTGCCACTTAGCACCAGTTATGTAGATAAAATGTTCGAAATTTATCCAGCATAATTGTATTTCATTATCAAACAGAAAAATCAACTAGCCCAAACTGGATCTGAAGGAAAAAGGAATGAAGAACATAACAAACCGCACTTCTGGGTTATCAGAATACATAAAATGATTTCTGGCATTGACGTAATTTCCTTCATGCCACAACGACTTCGCAATACGACTAAAATATTTTTTATTTCTTTTCATCGTAGGAATGAATTAAAAACTGAAAACACAAACCGAACGATTTCCAAAGTTTTCGGAAATTTTCAAAATGATTATTTTATAAACTACTTATTCCTTCATTGTTAAATATAGCAAGGATAACTAACAGATGCAATCCAGGATGCCCTCTTCGTCGATAACGTTTCCTGTCACCCACAGCCATAGTCCATTTGATACCTAATGATATGTATCGCAATCTCCGATCTTCTGGCTCCGAATTGGTTTCCAAATCCTTTTCCAGTTGAGCCGGCAAAAGATTAAGCAACTGAAAAGTAACGGCTGTAGTATCTAGTTTAAAACATGTACCCCTGTCCCCACAACTCATATCAAGATACCCTCTTGCTTTTAATCATTCATATTGCCACTTCCAACCAATATCTCAAACATAGATCTTTCTAATCATAAGGATTCCTGTTTTTTAGCATTAAATTAGACCTCAAAAGCAGAGAGTCTACAGTCTAAGGTAGTGATTAAGACGCATAACTTACATTCTTGAAACAGAATTTTTATATATTACATGTATTGAGATAATTTACACTTATAAGATTGCCCTTTTGTATCTTTCAAGGAAAAAAAAAGCAAAAAGGAATAAGTAGACCAACTTCCTCGAAACGATCTAAAATAACCGAAGACACGGGCGTTTTTGATTTCTCCAGGGCTTCCACATGTAGCTCCGCAAGATCAATTGCACTTGTTGCCTCCTTTGCTGCAATATATGAATAAAAACAAGGTAACAGAAGCAGCAATAGTAGAAAAAAGTAGGTGTTGGTAAAAATAAAATGAAGCACAAGAAATTACTCACTTAGTCTATTAGTACCAACAGTAAAAAAAAATTGTGGACGATCTCATCTAGTCATGCATGTGTCCACAACACGTGGACCTTCAGCAATTTCGAGTTCATTTGATGAAGAGAAATAAATTTTGCAAAGTCACATCTCATGCTAAGATAATGACCTGCTAAAAGACGCAGCACACCACTATAGAGCATATCCTGTAACTCCTGCCACTTTCCTTGACTAGACAACCGATTGTACAAAGTGCGATAAATTTGATGCGCCTCATAATAGTTTCCATTTTCAAAACATAATTCCAGTTTCCTTTCGACCCGAGACATCTTAATATTTCCACTGGCTGCAACCCCAAAAATTCAGCACCAGCACCACACTCTCCGCAGAATTTCGATTCTACAACGCTATTTTGGAACAAGCAGTGCAGCGCATTACAAAACTACCTTAACAGTGTTGACTAACATCTAACCATTTTGTCCTGAAAATGATGCCTTGACTGCTTCATTAACCTAGAAACACAGCTCACCAAGTAGCCCTCAAACTGCAAATGTAAACCCACTCAGACCTTATCAAGTCTAAAACAATGAAGATCAATCATATCATGCTCCATCCCACCTCTTAAATATCCACAATCCCGACAGAGATACTTGCGCTGTAGATTATTTAATGCATTCTGATCTTTCTACAACCATGCTAAATGCGCAATGGAGAAGCAAAATTACAAATGGCAATTTATATTCCATGTAAAAAGAGAGGGTAATGAAATATTCATGATCATTTTATTCACCAAAAAATATTCCAATCAAGTCCCGAAACATATACTTCATCTTTATCAGTCAATAATAACAATACATTCGGCACAGGAACTACCAAAAATTAGGGCATAAATATGTCCGTAAATAGCGCAAAAAAAAAAGCTTTTAAGTCATCTCGAACTGACCCATCCATTATTGCAATCCATCAAATTACTCTAAAACCTTTGTTTCAGATATCCCCCATAACTTTTCTCCCTACACTTCTAACCAAGAACTAAGCATAATGATCACAAATTTGTCAACCCCAGGAAAACAACTTTAGAATATTAAACGACATCAAAAAACTAAGTGCAATGAGGTCCAGCCGAAATGGTACAACAATTATGAGTTAACTGCTACTGAAAGTACCATTGCACTTAACAATACAACAAAACGAAACAAAACAACACGAAACTTTCGGGTTAGGTACATTTTAGTATGATCGGCCACCCCAACCGGCATGACCTGAATTTCCAGAAGAGCCACCCCACTGCTGTCCATTACCACCACTTCCTTGCCAACCACCCTGTCCACCACCACTGCCACCGCTCCAACCTATAAACATATGACAGCATGTAACCATTTGAGAATTCAAAATTTTATAATTAAGTCCGGGAAGAGACCCTCCCTGAACCATAAAGACGCACCTGAGGATGCAGACTGTGAACCGTTCCAAGCACCTTGAGCAGCAGCGCCCCAGCTGCCTGGAGCATCACCACTTGGACCCCATCCTAAAATTGCCTCAGTAAGTGTTCCATCAATTTTAATCAAGGAAGACCGGATGAAAGTGCGCAGGAACGAACAGGATGCCCTACTCAAATTAAAAAACAAACCTCCAGCCGAGGCGCCATATCCTCCATATCCTCCACCATAACCGCCACCACCTATAAAAACACTAAATGAAATAAAGAGCATAATTTCTTATACCTCTACAGGCACATACACTAATTTTTAGCGAACAAGATTCTAGAATATAATTTCTAAATCAAATATTGACGTACCTCCAGAAGGAGGTCCCCACTGACCGCTCGGTGGACCACCTGGACCACCCCATGCTCCGCCATAACCTCCTGGTCCACCACCATACCGATCAGGTCTCATCGTGCCCCGTGACCGACCCATTCTCTCCGTGCGTTCTCGATCCAGCTGCTGAGCCTGCAATAAGTCATCTTATACCTCAAAAATTAAAACTTCTAGGAAAACATAATTTGCTTAGATAAGAGAACATTAAAAAAAGACTCCACCTTTGCCATTTCTTCTTTACTCAAAGCTTTCTTTACATCACAGCGATAATTATGAATTTGATGACTTTTCTGCAACACACATTTATCTACCGGATCATAGTCATCGAAAGAGATGAAAGCGAATCCTCGTGGTTTTCCAGTATTTTTATCAGCTATAATTTCTACCTGCAATATCGAACAGAAAGGAAAGTAATTTAAAAAAAATCATCCACTTCCATCTCAGATACAATAAACCACATAATGACACAAATCAGTAGGGAGCATCAGCATCAGTTTAATGGTTCAATTTTTTAACCAGCTTCTCCTTTTTTTTTTTCTATATATTTGTCTACCCATTGGTAAGAACTACTTTCCCTGCTTATTAAAAAAAAAGCTACTTATTTCTGTTATCTCAACGTAAAATCAACCGAAGAGATGCTAATGAACCTTTGTTCTCATTCATTGAACATTAAGAAAGAATAAAAATTGATAACGAATTAAAATTACCTTCAGGACTTTACCAAACTGACTAAAATAATCTTCAAACATTTGCTCAGTATGCTCTTCACGTACACCCGAAACATATAATCGTTTAGAGGAAACATTTGCTTCGCTACGAGCAGATTGATCGCGCGGTACAGCTCTCTTTGGATCTACCGTTTTCCCATCAATCACGTGTGGTCTAGCAGCCATTGCAGCATCGACCTAAAAACCTACTTTAATTTGTGGCAAGATATACCTCCTCCAAATGTTCACACATTTCAATCGCTAATTAACATCAAGCGCTAAATAATCTAAGATAGGGGAAAGAAGAATTGAATTTCTAATGCTAGAAAACTCGCCTCTGACTGCTTGGAGAAGCTAACAAAACCAAAGCCTCGCGAACGTTTTGTTGCTGGATCTCTCATCACAATGCAATCCACTAACTCGCCCCACTGTGAGTAAAATTCTTTGAGCGCTTCATCTGTTGTTGTTGCTGATAAACCGCCAATGAACATCTTCCGGAACTGTTCTGGTTCAAGTCCATCGCCCTAAATAATACAAACAGTACTTAAAAAAAAAGTGCATTCGACGAACCTCGCAGCACCCAGAATAAGGAGACAATAATGCCTCGAAAACAAGAAGCACAGGATGGGTGCATGTAGCCTCCGGTTTAACCGTTCAACTTATTTGAACTCGAACTTTAAAGAGCATAACCCTCATCATCCTCAGATCTTTTACTGAGTTCATCAATTTAAGATATTTTTCGATTGCTTCACAGCAAAAACAAGTATCACAGATAGCCATCGGTGGCAAGAGCGCGATAAAGGGGGATTACATCTCACCTTAGTGGACGCACCTTACCTGTTGTTTGCTTGTACCTTTAACTCTCCTCCCGATGAACAAAACTAAAGTAAAGCCTTACACCATCTTCAGTCTTCACCATCGTTCTCTTTGTTTCTAAGTCTCGACAGTAGTGATAGTAGAGGTGGTAGTAGTAGTAGTAGTAGTAGTATACTCCCTCTTTGATCACGTAAAGTACATACACTGGTTGTACCAAATGACGTATATATAGGCTGATCTCTCACAAAATACTGTATGTCACTGATAACTGATCTCACAGCAATATCTAAAGGTATATAATACCAATCAATATATGAGACCAAATAAATCGTAACGCTTTGTTAAGTGTTCAGAAGTACTATAGCTCACTAACTTTCAAGCATGTTGTGAATTTCATATTCATGACAAAATGAGAAAGAAAAAACTGCCCAAAAACCTAGCCCCTCTTTACCTGAAACGATCCTAAAATTAAAACTAAACGTCAACACCAACCCGGAAAATTTCCAGTCACCAACCAAACAGTACCTGGCACTTCCCCCCAAAGAAGAGGAACAAGCACATCCACTTTTCCCCTCCATCTTTAATGCCCTCATCAACAATTTCAAAACCAACCTCACTTTCTTTGACGTGACGTATGTTGCGCAGTTATCACCTTAATTGAAATGCACAGCTCCTATAAAAAATCAAGGTATGAAAATCTGCTAATCATCAAAATTAGACCAACGGGCTCAAGCTGTTTCAAGTCTCTATTTTGTGGCAGTACAATGTTCAAGTAATTGTGACTGAAGCAACGACGGCTATTTTACCCAATGTAAAAAAAAAAACCATTACAAACCAATTAGCCCAAAATAAATACATATTCCTTAAATCCATTTCACCACTAAATTCGAAAATAAATAATGACTGATCTAAAACTTTTAAAGTTGACAAAAACGACGGACACAAAAATCTCGTTCAAGTGTTTATGCTACACAATGCTTCACATTGGATAAAAGAGCAACCGAAATAACAATTACAATGATAAAAAATTTGAGACAGAGACAATGTCAAAACGCTGAAACTACAAAGAGTGTAAATGTTGCACTGAGTGAATTTCAGCGAAAAAAAAAAAAAAAAAAAAAAAAAAAAAAAAAAAATGGTCACACATTTTCGAAGGAATTTCTAAGTCTACAAATATTACATAAAATAATCCGAAAACGTATGCAATTGTTAGCAAATCAAGGGGGAGTATACCACACTTTTCCCAACATCTCAACATTTTCCTACTTTTTCCAGGAGAAGGAGGAGGCACAGCAAAGTCAAAACACAGTAAAGTTGCAAAAATTGAAATACAGAAGTTGAAAAGGTTTAAAATCTGTATTTTAGAGCCACCCACTGAGATCGTTGGAAAAACCATAAAAGAAAAAGCATCAGCAGCAAGAAGACGTTTACTGCATATTCGATCGAGTCCGATTTTCAATAACCTCGACCTCCCCAACCACCGCCGCCACTCTGTCCACCTGAACCACCCCACGACTGTGCAGCACCTTGTCCACCAGTACCCCAACCTCCTTGGCCACCACCTTGTCCCCATCCTGCACCTGAAACAATGAAGCATATAAATACTGAAGGACTGCTTTTTGAAAAACTAAGTGTGTATTCACAACAAAGTTACATCAATCACAGGAAGGAGAAACGACTGCGAATAACTTAAAATACTGTGATACCACATGGAACAAGAAAGTCATTTTGAGTTAATTCTAAAAAATAAAATAATCTGGGATTAATTTCCCCACCTGCACCGCCGGATGGTGCGCCCCATCCACCCTGCGACGGTGGACCTCCCCAACCACCACTGCCTTCTCCGCCCCATCCCCCTGAAATTTTTAATTTAAAATTTGATGAAAATGCTTCGAGCAGAAAAACCATCATTCTCTCAGAAATTAAAACAAATAATCTTCAATCATTCAAATGTGGCAAAATGCATGAGACCCTTTGTAGGAAGGAAGAGAAAAAACCGACAGCAAATCATGATTTCAAAAATCGAACCAGTATAGGGAATAAAAGTCCACATGCATCAAAATGTATCTAACGTTATTAGACCCACCAAGCGCTGCTCTTTACTAAAGGGGGAAAGCGGTATTTTTTAAAAAATGAACTGATAATACACAGAACTCACGACCACCACCGGGTGCACCACCGTAGCCACCACCATAACCTCCTCCATAGCCACCTCCTATAAAGCAAAACTTGAGCGAACTGTTCTAGTGATAAAAAATAACGAAGCTATATTTCCGCCACATTCAAAAAGTTACTAATATAAATATCGGAATTAACAAGAACACTCGAAGTAAATTACCTGACGGTCCCCACTGACCGCCGCCACCTGCTCCATAACCACCAGGACCACCAGGACCAGCGCCCCATGGTTGTCCACCATAACCACCTCTGTCTCCGCCAGGACCCCAGCCACCGCCTCCACGTCCCATTGGTGGCCCCCGAGAGCGCGCTCCTCGATCCATTCGCTCACGTTCCTGTTGTTGAACCTGTACACATATTTTAGTCCCAAAATCCAACCCAGTAATATAAGGGGCTAAACCGATGGCCACTAAGATGGGCCAAATGTAAGCATTTAACGAAGCGATACATTAGGGTGTTGAATTTTACTTCAAATCCCAATATGCTAAAGAGAGACACTGATTTTAGTCTACCTACAGAGACGGGTAGAGAGCTCAACAGAGTTTGGAAAAAAGCATTATTAAGTGATACCGATCAACTGAAAATGATAAAACTATGTACTGTCAAAATTCCAAAATCAAACATACCTTTGCCATCTCCTCCTTACTCAGAGCCTTTTTTACATCACAACGATAGTTGTTAATCATATGGCTTTTGATTAAAACACATTTGTCGACAGCGTCATAGTCATCAAATGTTATGAAAGCAAATCCTCGCGGTTTACCAGTGTTTTTATCCGCAATTATTTCACACTGCAATACTACAAAAACTATCAACCGCATTCTGCTTTTCAGCTTGCAATTATTGTCACTGAAGTTTGTAAAAACTCAGACTAAGAAATTCTTGTTTTGCATTGAATCCGTTAATAACGATTGACAAAAGTAAAGAAATTCATAAGTATCTCATTATAAGCTTTGTATTTACGACCAAATCCACTGCAACATTTACAGAATCTTAAAGCCACTTCTTTACTTAAGCTAGAGTTTCGTAAGAGGTCGCTAAATCATAATAATGAAATGAGGATGGAAATCAAACAAACTAACAAGTGATATCACAAATATGAGGTTACTTAGAATCAGTCACTCTTAAAAAATATCGCTCATATGGTGATTACTTTTTAAAAGAAAAAAAACCTTTAAAATATTGCCATATTTTCCGAAATGTTCCTTGAACATATCTTCCGTGTGTTCTTCCCTTACGCCAGATACATAAAGTCTCTTAGAAGAGATATTTGCTTCACTTCGTTGTGACTGTTCGCGTGGAACTGCTCGTTTAGGATCGACAGTTTTACCGTCAATGATATGTGGTCGGTTAGCCATTGCCGCATCTACCTGTAATCTACTTTATCCAGTGCAAAATCATATTTCCGAAATTTTTAACAACAAACTTATTTGTATCTGGACAATGCATCTAGATTTAATGCAAATAACCAAATAAACAAATCAAACCAATTCTTCTAATTGCACTGCAATTATTTATCTACAGTTTTTTTAGAATATTTCCGTTGAAAACCCAACGCATAACACTCAGGAACTATAATAAACTCATTCGATTCATATTTTCCCTCGTCTTTTCAATTTGAAAAAATCTTTAATAAGAGCTTATAATTAACTAATCGACAAACATCGGAACGTTAGATCTGGTCACAGTTATAACCAAGCTATATATACTAGTCAACCTGCAGAATGAAACCTGGTTAAACTAAATCGATTATTTAAACTTTAAATTTCTTATTTTTGGTCATCCATATGATGCAACCTATTTAAATCCCCAAAAACAAAAAGAAGCCTGAATATTTTTGACCTTCACCATTCTGTGAACTGTTCACATTTCAAAAACATGACTGCACCATACCTCAGATTGCTTCGAGAAGCTGACAAATCCGAAGCCACGTGATCGTTTCGTTGCTGGGTCACGCATGACAACACAGTCCACCAATGTACCCCATTTTGAGTAAAATTCTTTAAGTGTTTCATCGGTGGTAGAGCTTGTAAGCCCACCAATAAACATCTTTCGATACTGTTCTGGTTCAAGGTTTCCACCGGCCGCATCCTTAACGTAATCCGCTGAATCGACCCTTACTTTATAAAAATGAAACAATCGGCAAATGAATTCCGTATTCGTTTCCCGGACCATGTCAAAACTTCGAAATCTTTGGCATATTCTCCAAAAATAGTCACTTTCCCAGACAGAAGACAATAAATTTTACCAGCGGAGATGGTACGAATCACTACGCCGATACTAGTGTGGCATGGGATTCGCAAAAATGATTCAAAAAAAGACTGAAAAATAGGGTGCTTAGAAGCTACCTGACCTTATTGTGCTTTTACCTTGTTAAGCAGTGAACTTACTCTTATCCTGAACTTTGATTAATCCTGGAGACTTATCCTGAGTTTTGTTTAATCCTGGATCTTAGGGTAGCTTAAAAAATAATATGAACACACTCCTTGATAGATGCCTGCCTGCTGCTTCATAGCTCTGCTTTTCTCCATGTTAACTGCCTGCTTGCTTTACTTGGCCTCATCAAGCCAAATTAGTAACAAATAAGTAAACATGTAAACAACGAAAAGGTCAATAAGATACGCGAGAAAAATGGAAAGGCTACAAAGTAAATGCTAAATTAGTAAAAGCCTTACTCCGTTTTCTTCAGTCTTCACCATCGTGTCTGTGTCTGTTTTGTGTCACTCTCTTAACACTGTCTCTCTGATAGTGATTAGGTGAAGTTATCGAGATCCCCTCACAACAAGTCAGTAGTAGAAGTACAACAATGTCTCTCTCAATGAGTCCTGATTCTTGCCTGAGTGCCTGCCTGATACTGATCCTGATTCTTATACCGATAGATAGAGCTTTCTTTTCTCAACTTAGCTGGCTGGCACACCCACTGGCTTAACACAATCTACAATGTGAAAACAGTCTTCATTCAACACAAATTCATGTCGAGAGAAGGAGTCTTGATAAAAACATTACCTTTCAACCGAACTTACTTCTCTTAGCTTTTAGTCTTGATCTTACTAAGCATTCAGGCAAAAAACAAAAAGTTGCAGAAGCAGAATCTCCATCAGCCCCTTACACTTCCTTATCTTATCAGCACCTCACCTGAATTCGATCCTACACAGAACGGCTGTTATGTCATCTTCCACATGAGCCCCTCCATCCCTTCAACTCACACATCCCCACCACTCTCGACCACTGTCCACTACGACGAGCCTTCTCGTGTCCAACTCTTCACTTTCCAGATAATTAAATGACACCTAATTAATATGAACGAAAAGAGCATACCCCGCACTACCCGCCCGACCGAACTCCCTCAAACTTGTCGCAAAGAAAAAGCAAAACCATAACATCCCCCACCAACGTCACAGTCCCTCAGGTAATCCTCCCTAAAATATCACTATCGATTAGATCCACGAGACGTTTATGACAACTTTACGTCTCAAAGCGCCATTTCGAAAAGGGGAGAAGACTGACGTGGTTTCAACCTTCTAGTCGTAGCTTGAAGGAGCGGAGTTCGGGTCCTTCAACAAGGTACACTTCATCGCAGGATTAGCTGGACAGTTCGACCCAGCATAACACCAGGATATAGCTGATATGGGAGATACAGAGAGAGAATAATTTCGAAATGGATCATTTCAGGTATGGAATTTTAGTTCATCCTTGGGAAACGAAAATGCTCCCAAACTGTTCTGTTGTTCTGGATCGCTTCGCGACTAACTGTAAATAGTCGAAAGTGGGAGTGCATCTCACACTTGTCGCTATCTCACTAAATGTCAACGCACTGATAACAGTTTTAAGGTAAGTAGCAATGTTTGCACGAATGAAATGAGGCTAATTAACTAATTGCTGTTAAATAATTGGTCTCTGCATTCAGGAACTCCTGTAGATGAATTTCAGTTCCATTATTTATCTGTATTGAATACCATTCGTTATATTATGTGTTCATGTGCTGTGCATTTTTAGCTAATCTCACAGCCCATTTCTGTCGTAGTGGAATTATACAGTAGAATGATACTCTTGTATGCAAATGATTAGCGCAAAATGTTAAGCGTTTAATTCTGCAGGCTATATTCGAGACAGAGAAAAGAAAAATAGTTTTTACTGATATGTCACGTCAAAATTCCGTGACAAGGTAAGCATCAAAAGGCTTATCATGCGGTGTTCTCTGTCGACTTCCGAAGCGTTCATCATCACTTTGAGCTCGGATTATCGCATCCAATCCTCGAAAGTTTCAACTTTCTGTTACAAGAGCTTGTAATTTAACAGCATGAAATAAGCTTCTGGGAAGATTTCTCATTATCTTCGATCTGAACATTTGGCATACATTGGTGGTCCAGGTAACATACAAAACAAATTAGAATCTAAATGAAATACTTCGATATCGGAAAATACTTGTAAACTAGTACTACCTTTATTTCTCATCTTTTTATCTCTTGAACTGGTTCGTCTTGGCGAGTTGTTCCGGATTATTTCCGATTCTCGACCTGAATCGATGGCTGCTACAATCGAAGGCATGCAAGAAGGATCAATCGATTCTCCCTCTCGTGATAATTTCGGTATTTTATACCTATTTCTGAACATTTCACTGATAACATCAAAGACAGTAAGCAGTTCTCATCTCCCTTAAAATACATTCTTAAAGTAAATTAATTTCTTGACTGCAGTTTCTACAGTTTCTGAATTACAGCATGATTGGAAATAATGCGATAACTTATTGAGTTAGACCTTAGGGTGCTTCTGTAACTAGTAGGTGAAGGCGAGCTTTCATCATCGGATTCTGTGTGTGTAGTATAAGATGGATGTTGAATATCTCCTGATCCACGACGATGTTCATGTTTCGAATAGCATCTTCGCTGACTTCCACGACCACTTCCTGTTTTCATTTTCTGAATTTATTTATTCTACATTTTTCTTTGTTACATGCAAAACTATATATGAGAAGGGCACTAGAACTTACGTAAAAATTAGAGCCTACCTCGGCGACCATAAGTCTGAGATGACATGAGACAAATTTGTTGGAAGTTTGGATTTCCGATATCTTTACAGCTATCATTCCGGACATTCTGAGTTGGTATTTCCACAAGAAGTAACTCCGGCTGGAGATCTAAATTAAGATTCTTCAATTCCACAGCAGCTGAATTTTTGCACTGGTAAATTGGTTCCACAAACGATCCTGAAACAAAAAGTAAAACATCGAACTTCGCCTATTTTTTTCTGCTTTTTGATAGCAAAACTGCTATTACTCCTTTGCAATTGTTAATTACTATTTCAGGTCTGACATATACACGTAACTCAAGTAAGAATTCAGTCTAAATACTTTTTTCTTGAGGATGCACTGAAATCCTGCAGATGTACCACAGAGTTTTCCACAATCTCCTATTCCTCACCCATCCTGTGCTTGAAATAACTTCTGATAACATCTGAAGACGAAAAAAGCGTAGCTACGCAAAAAGAAACTAAGTGGAAATGATTTTTCTCGAAGATTCTAATTCCTGAAACTAATGATGAATTATTTCAAAAGTTTTTCAATGAAATGACTTTTAGAATGCATCTTTATCTTCTCCTTGCATGTTTATTATGTTAAGAACTTAAAATCAGGCTAGCTTACAAGAATAACCATTACTGCACAACGTGTGTCTAATTGCAAAGATTGGTATTGTTTAAATGATTATTACCAGAAATACTATCATCATCGGAGGACCTTTCATAGCCACTATGTCTGGAATTATAATCCTCTCCTTTCCAATGATGTCTTCGCATAACAATTCCATCTTGCTCAGGTTGATGTTGCCGATACGGTAATTCGACTGGACCGGTAACATGTACAGTAAGATCCGACTTCATATTATTCTCTCTTTTATCGTTATGCCCGAAAAATGAAATTCATAGTGAACTGATATTTCACTGCTGGTAAAAGATTTCACTTTGAAAGGAGAGAAGTGTACGAAAGTAGAAGGTAAACCTGGCGAAAGCATTTTCACTACTGAAATTGAACTTTACCTGTGCAGAAACACTACAGCATGCTTCTGAGTAGCCATGAAATGAGCACTGAAATGATCAGTGTGATGACTGTTCTTCAGATCTCCTGCTTCGGTAGCGGTAAGCAATGGAATCGGTGTTACTTTACGTCTTGAACTAAAAGTAAGGTATCATCAGAATACTGGATTCTGAAGCAATAGACTTCATATTCCGTGGCTCAACTGATGGCGAACGAATTTTGACTTTGAGGCACTTCTGCTTAACTACAATTTTTTCTTACTCTTTAAAGAAGTGAATTATCTATCTGTGCAAGCTTACACTTGATTCCAAGTGCTTGTAGATCGTTGTTGAAGTTTTCCATGGCTTCGAGAATTCCACTTCGAGTTGCTTCTCGATGGTTCATATTGGCAATGTTCTTTTAAATTTACCGCCACCACAACACTATTGTTGCAGTGATCTGTTCTGCTATTCAGATTCAGATGACTGTTGTCATAATTGTTTACTTCATTATCTGAATTTCGATCCACCTCATCTCGAATGCAGTTAGTTATGTAATGGTCGTCTAGCTGAGAATGCTGATTAGCAGGAGATGTTACCTGGAATGAAACTAAAAATGATGAAAATAGAGCAGGACAGTCACTTTAGACAGGCCTTCAAAATATTTTCTCTCTTAGCCTTAAACATAAGTTTGCTCTTCAGTTTCCGACTTCTTGACAGTTCATGAGAAGTTGATTTATGTCGCCATTGAGTCTCAAATTTGAATTCCAGGCCAATATGACTATTTGCAAGGATTCTGACAATCGATCATGATAGCTTAACTAACATTCTTAATTTCTTCGGATTGGCAAGAAAGAGAGAAGGATCATGATATAGAAATCCTAAATGGACAAGCAATAAGATGAAAAAAAAGAAATCTAAATTTTGTAGGAAAATCAAATCAACTTTTATGACTTTTTAAAGGCTATAATTGTTGGCTTTCTTAAATTACAGGAAGTGTGATAGCTTACATCGTGACATTTCATTAAAACGGTTGAAGTGTCTGTCGTCGGCACTCCTTTCGATACCTCATTTCGCCCAACTTCTTTTTCCTGATCAGCCACTTGTTGTTGTTCACTTATCATTGATATTGAAAAATGCTGCAATAAAAAGTAACTTGGGAAAATTTTATTTAACTTGGATTTAACGTAAATGTAATAAAATCAGTTATGACTTGAACATTTCCAGAAATTCTAACTCCGACAAATTGAACTGGAAATATGATGCATCATAAGAATGGTTGATAAAACAAAAGAAATAAAAGAAAAAAGTGAGCTGTGGAACTCGAAACTAAAATTTATGTGACCAGATTATAGCGAGAAAAAGTTGTAGTTTTGTCAGCCAGGCTAGATAAATCACTTCGTAGCAATGTGCAAGACAGATTTTAAATATTTTGATATTACTTTTGCAGGAAAGTGATAGGTTTCAATGATAGCCAAGCTAAGATAAGCTCTAAGAAAAAAAAAAAAAAAAAAATGGAATACCTTTGTATACCTTACAATCTTTTGCAAAAAGTCCAAATTAATTTACTTCTCGAATTACAAACCGTAAAAAAAACTAGCTGTAAATATTGTAACTTTTCAGGCGTAGTGCTTTTTCGATTTGAGTAATGTCGTTATTTCCATGAGGAACAAGATAAGTTAGAAAAGATTTCACTTAGTTATGCAAAACTAAAATGACTTCGAAAATATCACTACACTTGTTCTTAAGCAGCAACAAAATTCGAATCATTGAAATTGCAAAAGTTATTTCTCAATTCCTTAGAATTAATACGAATTAGATGACATCAAATGCTTATGGTTGTTGTAATTTCAAGTTCTTTTTTTTTTTTTTTGAATATGTAAAAGTTAAATAAAACGACAGTTTAGATTGGACGCTGTAAAGAAATAATAGCAGGATGAAGTTAAGGTAGCTCTATCCAGATTTTATGAATTCAGACAACTATCCGTTTAGGATACTTAATTCCTGATTTCAAATATTTTTGGATTTAAAACATCATTAATCCATGAACAGCACTTTTTGACCGTCATTAATTAGTCATTTTTAATTAGTCCAAAATTGCAATTTTTTCTGAATTTTTAGTATTGAAAATATAGACTGGATAGGGAAAAGCGATCGTGTTCTATTCTCTAAACCTATTGTATTTCAGCTTATCTGTCTACTATTTGGAGAAAGTTATAGCCAAGTCTCTCAGTTGAAGCTAAATCATTTTAAAAGTGAAAAAGCTAACTTGGTGATATTTCTAGGCATAATTAAGCATATTAATATTTGATCCTAGTCTGATTTTCTTGAAAACCAATGGTAAAATAATCTTACGTCTCGATCATCTTTTGCAAGACAAAACATCTTGCTTGACGTTTTTTCGTTCACCACAATGTCCATGGTACCATGTCGCAGAAGATCAGCAATAATCAGGCCATTCATCATATATAATAATGCGACAACAACTGAACTGAGCCCAGCTAGCAGAAGGTATAGGTTGGCCATCAACTAAACAGCATCACATTTTGGCTTACTAAAACTGCACCTAAGTGATACACTATAGCAACCGATCAAAAATTTAGTAGTATTTGAGGATTATTGCTGTTTAGCAGTGAACCACATTACAAAATTATTAGTCAAAGTCCATTAATAATTCTTTCTTTTAATTTGGAGTATTTTCAAAAGTTTTGAAAAAGTAAATGCCTTTTGAAGTTTTCAGAAACTAATCAATTTCTAAAAGAACTTTTGATTCCAATGTTTTCTATGCAAAAAAAAATCATTTAGCTGACATGCTGCCCAGTCAAGTTAAAAATCTATCACCCCCTTAAGAAACCCTTTATTTTAAAATATTTTTCCATACTTAAGAAGTTTCTTTTTTTTTTCAATTTTTTCAGGAGATGAAAAAAAAAAAATTTAAAAAAGAAAGAGAAATTAGTTGTAAATTTCATTCTAAGCTATTAATTCGGTGCACTTTATCTGCTATCAATATTTCCTAATGAACGGAAAATAACCCTGAGAAAGCCATAAATTAATAGGATGCCGAATCCCAGGAAGACTATGGCCATTGTAAAGCATATTGCAATCTCAGCTCGGAGCCAACTTCTTTCCAGCACTCCGGAATAATTGTCGCATTGTTTTTTTTGATCTGATAATCGCAGTATCAAATATATTCCTGAAGTGAATAAAACTTACTTTGCTACAGGACTGACTGGCCCACAGTTCATATCCAACTGACAGATATCTTTCCGGTCGCGATTTTCTCCTCTAAATTCAAATCATTTCAGAATTAAAAAGGAACGGTTAACGATAAGAAGAGCGCTTTGTGTAAGCATCCAGAGAGTCTATTACTGCTGATAAATAACAATCGATGATTTTAATTTTACTGAATTTGTTCATCTCCAGTTATCAGTGCCTCTAGTTTCGTTGATTCAGAAGTTGCTAATTACTGACCGTGACTTTTTTCAAATTAAGCTGAATAAATGATAAAATATTTTTTTAATTTAAACCTCTCAGAGTCACATGTTCCAGTAGCGATACTACTTTGCATTATGATACAACACTGATCCTAAACTTATAAAAGAAAAGAGAATTAACCAAAATTGACATACCAAATGGTGGTACTAGAAGGCAAGCTAATGTAAGTATCCAGTGCGGACCTGTATTGTATAAGCAATAAACCACAAAAGTAGAGCAAATAAATTGGGAAATTTTCAGTAGAACACGGGAAGTCATTCTGGTTGATACCATCTGCAAAATTAATACTTGCTAAATCCGAGAATGAGGTATGAAATGAGGAGAAAAGACGAGATTAACGGGGAAGGTATGAGAGTTCCATCTCAGTTTCAACAAAATGTATCTTATCTATCATCCATTTCAAAAAAAAAGAGAAATTGTCTCTTTTGTAATTCGTTATCAAATGGATGAAGAAACAGGATTGGAAAAAATTGTCTTTTTCAATTCTTGATGTTCATATATGTAAGAAATTCGCATAATCTGCATTTTTTGAGCAAAGCAAATCAGGGACAAATTTGGGAACATCTATAAATATGCAGTTCAAAATCTATTCAATTTTCTTTTGAATTCGTTTTTGTAAGAATTTATTTAAACTTTTACTTTTTTTAAACTGATTTACCAATATACTAAACTACCCAATCTATACAATGCACCATGCAACTGGTATGAATACAATCTTTGTAAAAGAAGTTTGCAACTTTTTTAGCTCGAGACTCTAAATTACTTAGTAATAAATACACAGCAATCATTGTTCGCAACATTTCTGTCAATTGCATTAGCTTATCTATAAACTGAAGGACAGGTCTTAGTCCCTAGCCAGAGGAAAAATTCGATTTCTGCTTAGTCTGTATTCCCTGTTACGGACTAGATGACTTGTGACCTTGTGGTAGGATCCAATACCAAGCTTATTAGCAAAGACTGAACTGAACTTAAGAAAGGCCTATAAAAGGGAATGGTGGCTGCAAGAGAAGTTCGTGTCCAAAGACTGCCAGCCAGCAAAATTGTAGAGGATAGATTGATGGTAATTAACGAGACAGTAGCAATTAAACGAGGAAACAAGGTGGGAGTCCGTCCGATCGACCAAATGTAATCGGGCAGCGAAAATGAACCTAATGAAAATTTGTACTTCAAAATTCTTGGAAAAAAAACCTGAAATACTTGCAATCTAAATGGTTAGTCTTTTGTGTGTTTTATTAATGCATCTTTTTTTTTCTGTGCGCTCGGTAACAACCATATTCTAGGTCTTAGGATCTTTCCACTGAAGAAGATATTCAATATGTTCGTTCATAGATTGGATTTCATTGACTTCAAATAACTCATATCATTTTGTCGTAAAATTCAGGAAACATTTACCTTTTTAATTGCAACATCTATTATCTTCACTTTTATCGAACTGAAAAATGCACGTCCCCTTTTATTCCTTTCAAAATTATCAGGGAGCTGAGCACTTCTGCCAATTAAATTTTTTTTTTTTTTAAAAAAAAGGAAAAAAATTAAACTGTTCTAAATCAAAATTGGTGAAGTGGAAGATTGCACAACAAATGCTGTATTTAGTAGACAGGAAGAAAGATTGATATTGAAATTTTTGAACGGACGAGTGGCATTAGAATATAGCCGCTAAACTTAGTTTCCTAGTTTGTTCTACCTTAAGATCGAAAATTCTCATAAGAAATCAAGCAAATTCCTGAGTAGATTCCTGGAAGACTCAATAACTTCATCAAGTTGCTCTGAAATAAAATGCTCCTGTGCTAATATTTTTATCACTTTTAATAAATACTAAAAGCTAGAGGGATTAACCTGTAGAGTAACTAGCTAATGGCAACCATTGAGAGACAGATTCTGACTGAGGGAAAATTGTTCTAATTACCTCGTAACAGAAGAAACGAAATGTGGAGATGTATCTTCTGACTTCTGTCATCGTAAGAGTAGTACCATTTCGATGAGAGCATCTGATTTCGAAGATACAGGAAGGAAGAAGTAAAACAAGTTGCTACTTCCAACTAGAGGAAGGAAACATGTTTTGCAGTGACAATGGCAGAAATGATGTCAGCAACGAATGTTAGGATGGCTGGTGAATCCGTCTCAGGTAGTTGAATCTGAACTTCGATGCAGTTTGAATATGCGTGAAGAAGCGAAATGTGCCAGTGGAATGAGTGTTAACTCTTCGGCGCAGAAATTACGACTAGCTTCACCTATGAATTGATTTTGAACTTTTAGAAAACTTTCAATTCTCATGGTTGTTGGGAATCTTCAAGTTACAGCTCGATAATTACCACTAAATAAATAGTTTACACCAAAGGTTTTATCTTGTCCATCTCAACAATGAACTCATTTAAATCACACTAAAATTACTTTCAATGTAACAATCAGTTTCAAATTATTAGCTTAATTAACATGGCATAACGCTATTTCACTCTAAGTCAACGTTCCCGAAGTGGGCATACGATGAAAATAACTTTAGAAAAAGTAGGAATCGTAAAGTGTTCATCGAGAGTGAATGAATGGGTGATATTTGTGAATGATAAGATGGGTGGCAATCAAGGAGTGATATCCTGTGAGATACACGATATAAGGGATAAAACATTCCGAATTTAGAGAGAAAATGCAGTGGATCAATCGAGATATAAAGGTAACGGGGGAAACGGGAGCACGGGGAAAGACGGGAGAGCGGGGGAACGGGGTGATTTCTTTCGGGGAAATACACCATTGATGTCCGTATGTGTGTGTACCACTGTGCATCCTTCTGTCTGTTAGTCGGCTGATTCGGTGTTGTTTCGCAAAGTGCATTAATTAATTAATGCAGTGTGTTAAATCATAGAGGCTCCCTTCAAATGACTGCACTTTTTAATTTTGAGCTTATTATTTATAAGCTAGACAGATTGTGATTGGTAGATAAAGCAATGAGTGATGATCTGTGGATTGTCTATTTTGGTCTGGGATTTCTTAAATTGATTGATTGATCAACTGATCTGACGAAAGAGTGATATTAGTAGTTTTTAAATGTACTAAGTAAGATTAAACACTATTTTATTTGCCTTAAAAAATAAAAAAATAAAAAATAATAAAAGAAAAAAAGTGGAGGAAAAAATTCCAGAGAGGACTGGGAGAAGAGCTGGACGGAACAGTGAATGAAATTTGTTGGAAATGAAGGCCAAGAAATTTTTTCATTTTTGTTTTTCTGTGATAAAAATGAAAGCTAATTACTGATAAGTTGATGGAACGTGGAAAATCTGCAACATCGATTGATCAGCTGTGATCACAATTCAAGAAAAGATGTTTTCAACTAGTATGTTTAAAACAATAAAAGAAATAATAAGTCAGCAACTGGAAGAGTGAAACAAACTTTCTGACGTGTAATGAAGTGCCACAACTCCCTAAGTTAAATTTGCTGCAGTCTAAAGTATTCACTGAACGAAATCATTCATGCATTGAAAGAATATTTAAGAACAACAGAAATACTGTGACAGAATGTTATTGTATTCTTAATGACACTAATTAAATTACCCATAGATGAATTCATTAATGAGGTGATTAAGCAAAGGAGTAATTTTGGCACTATTCTTTTTTAACATTATCTCTGAAGGATACTTCCGGAATTGTATCATAACAACTATACTTAACATTTCTCTAAATACTTAACATATAATAAATTGTGAAATTTAAATCACACAAATAATTTAGAACTTTTTTGGCGCTGATTTCTTAAATGCATATTGGTTCATACAGTACTCTTAGAACACTCAAGATGATTTGACGAGATTAATTAATGTTGAAAAAAAACTTCAGAAATTCACTGAGTGCATGCTGCAACGGTACAGACAATTTAAAAAAAGTTTGAATTTGACCATTCAGTAAAATATTCAATTCAAGTTTGCTCTCTCAATCAATAAGTGAGAATGAAATTGATGCAATGTTGTGGTCTCAAGTACCTCATGACCTGTTTGAAATAGGCTAAAAATATTATCCCTCTCTCAGGCCATTTGGAAAAGTTGAATTCCTTTCGTAGATATCGTCATTTCTACTTTTAAATATGTAATAAAAAAACATTTTTTTGGACAATTCCTTTCTTTCCTGTTACTTTTTACTCACAGTTAGAATCTAGACAATATTCGAGATTTTTGCCTAGTCAAAAATTCCTGATCTGATCATCTTTTATCAGCTAATGTTAAGCTTCAAATTGCTTATTCAGAATATTTGAAAGAAACTTATCACTTAGTAACTATGAAGTTAAGAGCAGTGATTGTGCATCCTTTAACTGCTTTACTTTTTTTTGGCATTAAACTAGACATTTCAACAAATTTGAACATAATGTTATTATTTTACTCTCAGCAGCAGAAACAAATCACCATAGTGGATCACTTTCAGTACAGTTACATGTATCGCTGCGGTAGGATCAAATAACTTTGGCATATTTTCCTCTTTCTTTTGTTTCATTGATGGTGGAGACAACTTGCATTTATAAATAATTTGTAAATTTCAAAATTTCCATAACTACAGACTATTATGTTCTTAAAAAAATGCCTAATAGTTATATGGTTCAGGCCAAGCAGGATTTAATATCTTGCTTAAAGCTTTCTTGCAACTTTCGAAAACAAGATTAGACAGTTTTCAGCATTTAAACTTTTAATCATTATCATAACATTTTAATCACCCGTCGTTTGATTACGCGAATTTGTTGCTTCTTCAACGTGGTTTTCACGTCATTCTGGTACTATTTCATACTTCAGCAGCCAATTATTTAACAGAGACAAAATTTAGTGATCACTGTAACTGATAAACAAAATTTAAAACTTGGAAACATTGAGATCAGATCATATCAGAAAGGTACGAGTATTTTAGAATTATCTTAAAGAAAATGTTGTAAGAACAAGACCCAATGCTTCCTTCCAAATTAGAAAAATTCAGCTTTTTTTGTGCCACAGAAATTCACTATCAGTTAGCTAGCTGATCACTACGATGTACAAATTTGGACTGATTAATGTGATAAACAGTGATTAAAATAATTTGCAGAGATCGCGTCGTTTCTGAAAGTCAAATAAGCTGCATCCCCTAATCATCATACAGATTAGAATTAATTAATTCCTATTTTCGCCATTACTTTCAACAAACTTCACAGTGATTCGAGAAAAATATCATGGATAACAAAGAAACTTTGTAAAAATTTTAAAAAATTTTCATATTTCATCCATATAGCATTATCAGTTCGTTTCATGAGCAAAAATGATATCACATATGTTATCATTTATAGTGGAATTAACCTGCCGAGAACTAATATTTTTCATTTCGCATAAAATTATGAAAAATAGCAGTATGGTAGAGTCTCATTATGATGCAAATATACTTTACTTTTTTGGAGATTGTCATTTTTATCTGAAAGAAAGAAAATATAAATTTTAATTAGCAGAACTTTACAGCGAGACTTTCTTATTTATAACAAAACGGCATGCATTGCTGTTTGATAAAATAAGCAATATGATATGATAAGACATGAATAAAAGCTTTCTTTTCCAACTTTTTAGCAAACTAACTCTCATTAATAATTTTGCTTTGCATACCTGATAGACATTCCCACTGTTCAGTATTATCTGTCTGATAAGAAAATGGTTGCTGGTACAATGAATAGAGGACGATAAATAATTAAAATATTTTTGAAGCTCTTAAATTTAAACCTTTTTTTTTCAGTCAATTTAGGAAATAAATTCATCAATTATGATAAATTTTACTTCCTCCTAATATGAATGAGTAATGATTTCACTAAGTTTTCCATTATCCTATATAATCGAAATACAAAATAGCATTCTAAATGGTAAATAAGTTCAATAGATAATTGATGTAATAATTATCACAGGTTGTAAATTGCAAAATTTTTTCTGCTACGTCTGTAAGTTAAAATTTATTTTTTTTTAACTCGTTCTTTTTCAAATGGTACTAGCATTAGATGGGAAATTGGTACTTACAGATTGTCTCTGTTTTGTCTTTTTTGTTGCTGTTGTTATTTTGCGGTTGTTTTCGCGGAAAAATGTTTGTCATGCAAATATTTACATATATTTAGATTATTTTATCACTAAAATTCACTAACATATCCTGTGCTCTTCAACAATTAATCGGTAGAAAATATTCAGTTCAAAAATAAGCATTTCTCTAAAAAAATTAATTTAGATTGTTCCACCAGTACTGCGGATGTTTTAATAATGCTTATTGCAGTTAACAGGTGAAATGTAAATCAGGCAGGTAATATGTCCATTATTGCCATTCAAGGGTTTTTCGTGGGCAAACTTGAAAAATTTCAAATTATTATGTAGGTTCTTTTGAAATAGCAGATGTATAAATTTTACTAAAGGACATATCACTTACAGTGTCAATTCTTTTCTCTTTAAAATTCCGTTACTTCCAAGCTTTGCTTCCTGAAGGACAGAACAATTCATTGACTGAAATTAAGATCTAATCT
Source organism: Setaria digitata (assembly GCA_003640385.1). Lineage (NCBI taxonomy): Eukaryota > Metazoa > Nematoda > Chromadorea > Rhabditida > Setariidae > Setaria > Setaria digitata. The sequence goes on along the minus strand of RCAB01000026.1, from coordinate 59,053 downwards.
GTAGCAGTTAAATGAATGCTGATTAAATTTTTTGAAATAATCAGCATGAGCAGTTTTGCAGATAAATGAATGCATCGAAATAAGAAAAATAAACTGTACAAATTTTACACTTTAAAATAGCTCAATGATCATTTGATCATTAGTATTATATTCTGTCAATATTACAAGAAAAAAAAAAGAATTCTAATTAATTAGTAACGAAATTTCAACAAAAAAAAGGGAGAATTATTGGAAATAACAAAAATTAAAACATATATAACATGAACAGAGTGATAATTTCAAAGAAAAGGCAAAAATGAAAGGGAAAAATGTTACACGGTGAAACATTTGTTAATCAATTATAAATATTTCTCAAATTCCTTTCTCTTTTTTCCTTGCAAATTTTTATTAACATTTATTAATTGCTGAGCAACAAATATATTTAACAATCCAAATTCCCTTCACTCTGACATACGGAAGATTTATTGAATTTTGCTTCAGATCGAAATAATTTGCGAAAATATTTGATGTGAAAATTGCAAAGGGTTCGAAAGCAGAAATATATCCAACAATTATCATTCTTTTTATATCATTATCTTAACATATCATTAGTCATTCTGCATTTTAAGAGTACAATAATCAATTTTAAATTTCAAATTTCAATAACAAGTCCAAATTTATAATAAGATGACAAGCATTTGCAGCATTTTTTAAATGTTAAACGGAATAAATCACACTATAAATAATATCTTTCATGCCAAAGGTTTAGCTATGCTATTATTTCTATGAGCTTTAGATTGATAATTTTCCACTATTACTCACTTCCTTTACTTAATTGGATTAATTTTTTAATGATGTATGAGTGTCTTTTAAGATATTTCCTTTAGCAATCTTTTCCTTCATCATAATTAATCATTATGTAATTTGCTTTCTTTTTTTTGCTACCTTTTCCCTTTTCATTCTTTCCTCTCATGCTGCCTAACAATCATTTGTGTTTATTTTCTGTTAACATTATTTAAAAAAATTTTCTAAACAATTTTAAATTATTTCACTCATTTGTTTAATTTAATTTGTACTTTTTTTTCGAACCTACTTCGTTCATTTTTTTAAACTTTGTTAGTAGCATGCTCTTTGTCAATTTAATTTTTCTTATCAATTACTTTCGTTTTATCATTTTTTTCGTCTCTTTCTCCATATGCATTTCTTTTATTCACTTAGTTTTTCTCCTTTTAATTCATGTTTTCCTTTTTATTTAATATATTTCTGTTACTTCTTACTATGCCTCTCCGTTTTATCACTTTGCAAAAACTTCTTCCATGCCTTTTCCCCTTTAACACTTATTATGATTTCTGATTAACTGAATTTCTCGAAGTTTTTTCCTTACTTACTTTCATCCTTTAATGTTTTATATAAAAATAGAAATCGAAATTGTCAAGCTTCTGTTCCTTTAAATTTTTCCATTTTTTTTTTTTTTGTTTTCCAATTTTCTATACAATTTTAAATTCTTTCACTCAATACTCGTTTAATTTAATTTGTACTTTTTTTTCGAACCTACTTCGTTCATTTTTTTAACTTTGTTAGTAGCATGCTCTTTATCAACTTAATTTTTCTTATCAATTACTTTCGTTTTATCATTTTTTTACGTTCTCGTTTTATCATTATATTTACTGTAAAACAAATCGTAAAATTGATTCAAATTGCCTGAAACATATTGAATTACGGAAGGAATGAATATATTTGTGACAGTGAATGCTTAATCATTGATAAGCTGAACAAAATAAGCTTAATTCTAATCAAGAATTATCAGCAGATTTAGCAATCGACTTTGTTGTGGTCACCCCGTGAGTTCAAATAAATTTTACCACAATAATATTAACATATAATAAGTATGCGACTGATTTTACAAACTTTATCAGTCTCACTTCCGTAATCCAATCAATTAAAGAAATATCCATCTCTTTGAGTTAAGTTTTTATCAAGCTTACCTTAACATAATCATTTCTTTCTTTTGAGTTATCAAGAGCGATTTTATCACAGCAACTAAATATTTGCAAATTTTTTATCAACGATTAGTTCAATTCCTTCCAAAAACACACTTAATCAGGCATCAACTGTTATCAAAATTATTCATTGCTACCGAGTGGCTGTTATTGTCGCATATTTGTTCCTGATATGATAATATACAAAATAATGACAAAAAGAAAAAAAAAAAATCCTGGAAAGTGACATTTTTGAATGTTACGATCACGTTTTTTTTTTTTTTTGTTATCGTTTCATCTTGACTGAATTCTTCGAATTTTTTTTTCCGATTAATTGCACTCAAAAATTCCACAAATGAAAAGCATTCCAATTTTCATTAATGCTATATTCGCCTTTTATTTGGTAGACAATTTTAAATTTTACTAATTTTAAGGAGGTATGCCTATTTAATGCATACAAATATGCATTTTTTTTTAATGCATATATATATATATATATATATATTTTGCAAATTTAATCACTTTCTTATATATATATATAAGAAAGTGATTAAATTTGTCATGAATTTGATTGGTAGAAGTTGACAATTTTAGCATACTTTTATTTTCAAATGATAAATAAATTTTTTCATTGCTGGAATTTTTAATATATCGAAAATGTTGCATATCCCTTTTAAGCAAAAGTTTTTTTAATCTTTTACATTTCCATGAACTGACTTTGAAATTTGCTACCGTTTCATAAAAATAAAATTTAAAAATTTGCAGCAGAATTAGAGATATTGAAAATAGGAAGTATGAAGATTAATTTGTTCATGTTTTGCTAAATAGTTTATCTCGTAAACGTTTTCGCTTCCTTTCATGAATTTTGATTGATTTCTTCTGCGAATTTATTCGTCAATATCTTTTTGTAAATTTGAAAAAGAATTTTGAAAGAATTTTAAGAAACTTACGAAAATTTTTTCTCATTCATTTTTTTTTTTTTTTTTTTAATTTCAGAATATAAATCAAGTGGTTTGATTGGCGCTGGTCGCCAGAATTACTCGGAAATGACTGCAGAGGTCGCTAAAATTGATTGAGAGGTCATTGATGACCATCGGAAATTGTTCAATATATCATCAGGTCAGACTCATTTCACAATTAACCTAAATTCGCAAAGAAAAGTTATTGCTAATTAAGGAATTTCCTTTTCAAAAACCTGAGAATCGATGCATTCATTCTAACTCATCCCATTAGAAATGAAAAGAAAGAGCCTAGTTTGTTGACAGTACTGACAGGATGATATTTGTTTACCTTAGAAGTGATAATTATTCATTAATTTTGCGCTATTCTTGCATTTGTTTGAACGAACATTTCCCTTGCAGTTGACAATTTTTAATTAAAACTTAAGGTGCGAAATAAAATGATTTAAATGGAATGTAATTATCAACTGTTTATACATATATACAGCCTAGCTTTCATAGAAAGTCAGTGCAAATTACTTTTACCATTTAATTGGCCAAAATAATCTTTCTCAAAATCATTTAGCTGCCGTAAAATGTATCAATATTTCAATAATTTATTTTATATTCCATTACACCTATTCAGTTTCCGATTCATCCTTTTAATATTTCGGCATGTCAATTTATCTATTCAGTATTTCAAATGTTTCCGAATGCATTTATTCATGCCGAACAAAATATAAACCGATGCATTTCATTCTTCTATGTTCATTCAAATATCAGAAATTTAAAAAAAAACTAAAATTCAAAAAATGTCAGCGTATATACTTCCATGATAGCATAGTAAAAGATTGTTTCAACAGCTGTTTACCTTTTTCTATTTCTTTTTTGAAATTATTACCCAAAAAAAGGAAAAAAAAAAGCTTAGAAATTAGAAATTACAATCATCTGATCGCAAAAAACAAACAAGAAAGAAGATCTAACAAATATTTTGCTTATTAAAAAATAAAAAGGACAGAAAGACTGGACTGGAAATGATTGTTCGATTAACCATTATCTGGCAATCATCATTGTAATCCGACATGGTAAACCAACAGATCTAAATGACACGATAAGGCTTTTATGGCTCAAATTTCACTTCTTGAAGATTGATTATTTTGAAAATTTCCCAATCTTTGGTCGGTCATTCGTGAAATCCCTCGCTGAGAATGGCACTAAATGTTATTTATTTATTTATTTTTCCATTTATAATCTTTATTTTAATACTTCAAAATAGTTTATTATTGGATCAGGTTTCACTTTTTCTCTTTTTGGGAGGGGAGGCTAATATTTATACGTTAATTGATTTAGTTACAAAATTTCTAAATTTTTTTCTTTTGTGAAGGCTTTGATAGCATTCAAGATAATGTTTTGTAAGCATAGACCTATTAGATATTTGAATAGAAGCAAAAAAAAGAAGACATGTTACGTAAATAATGTATACAATTTTTCCAACATAGAAAAGTTTGAAAAGATAGCTGTTCTGAAACAGAACTCTAAATATTGCTAAATTTTTAGTAACACTAAATTACAATATCAATTTCTTTTTCTTAGCTTAATCTATTTCGAATTAATATTCCGATCTCTTCATTATGCTTATTAATGATTTTTTTCTAATAAAAGGTGCTAAAACATAGCAATTTTGATAAAACTTTTATTATTATCACTTCATAATGAGATGGAAATATCATTATGCAAAAAATAGTAAATTGCTAAGGTTTTATGCTTCGATCTGGATTATTTTAGCTTCATTTTCAATTGCTAAATGAGTAAATGCTACCATCGGTAATCGCTGTGGACGGTAGTTTTTGTGTTAAGAAAATTATAAGTTATTTTAATTACGATTTTAAACAGTAGGAAATGGAAATAAACTTGGCAGGTATTTTTAATCAAAATCAATTCAGACCATTTCAATTACATTCACAACTTAATGACTGAGCATTTCCAGCGTAATGGAGCAGAAAATGTAACTAGTGTTTCGGACTAAATTTAGATTAATTTTGTTAATTTGATCTGTAATTTCTATCGAATAACAGTAAAGTTAGGATGAACTTATTTCATTACGCTTCTCAACGTAGCTTAAAAATATATGGCATCGTGATCTACTGACAACTGTGAATCAGACCAAGTCAGGCTGTTGCTCAGCAGGCAGCAGCAGCTTGTGTTTGGGAGGGGATGGTGAGGATGGTGCGGATGGGGAGGGGGACGTGGTGGGGCAGGCTTGGGGTGGCTGGTGGGGCTTGGCTGTTGTTCGGATATTAGTCTTGATTCTTAAGTAACAGTCTCAAGGAAGCTGACGTACGCTACGTGACATTCATGTGACAAGTACTCCTGTTGCACCAGGAACAGTAGTGTTATGTCGTTTTCACGGAAGACGCCTACTGAGTCACGTTTTACATACAGTTTCTCAAAATATGAAATTCCTCATTGCATTTTACCTTCTCCTTTCTTTTCCCTCTCCAGCACTTGTGTTACAGAATTAAGTAGATTTTTTCTTTTTTGATTACTTTGGTATTTCTTTTTGCTTGTTCAAACAGTTAGTAGCGGCTGGAGATAGCAGTATTGTAGTTTTGCTGTATGAAGTTTGATCAATAATGAGAGGTGAAGGGTATGATGAGCACAAATGTCAGGAATCTAAAAGAGAGCACGCTCGTTTGCATATGTTCATTAAAATTCACTAATGATATACATCAGTAAAGAAATTATTTAATAGTCACGGTTGGATCGTTTTTTTTTTTTTTTCTATTGCTCAGATGAATGTTTTTAATTGCTGGAGAAGTGTCCTTTCTATATCATACCATTTGTGTCATTGTTTACATATTGCACATGAAAGGACAGGAAGTAAAGGATGTGAAGGAATTAGACGAATGACAGTAGGATACTTTTCTACTTTTCGACGCAATTTTTAGTCATTGAAATTTTCAAAGCAATTCAGGAGTTATTAACATGACATGGCTTCTTTCGTGTTTCAGAAAAATATTCGCTTTTTGTTGGTGAAGACGTTGAATATCTTATTTGCAAATCAAGAAATAGTTGACAATTTGTTTTTGACAATTGTTGCAAATTTAGTTTGTGGTAGTGCTATTAATATATCTATGGCTTGCGGAGTTGCGTTGAAGAGGCCGTATGATTATGATGATTATCTGATTGCGGAAGGAAGCGAAGTAAAGCGTGCTCGACATACGCAGACCCACTGTTCGCCATTTCGTGCACAAATTGGTACTATCGCTGCATCTTTACCAATATCCGGTCCATCAAATGCTTTGTTACAGCTACGAGATCCAAAAGTAATAATATTTTCGCATTTTTTCTTTCAGTCTTTTGCTCATGTTATCTTGTCGGAATTATCTCGTGTAGGAATTTCAGTGATGTTATTTGTTTACTGCCGTATGCAAATGGCATAACTGACTTTCTGTTGATGTTCAGGATGGCATTTGTGATACCAGTTAAGTATCTTACTGGTATGTGAGACACTAATCGTTTGGACGGTTCAGTCTTTTTCGATTCGTTCAAGCTACTGAAAATATGCCAAATATTTGTGGTGCTACGGCAATGTGTATGCAGTTCTCCTCCACAAGAATTTTTTGGTCGTTAATTCGTAATTATGGAAATGAGTCCCTATGTTTCAAGAAGGAAAAGTCGGTTTTCGAATTCATATAAATGATTGAACTGCTTATATTGCAGGAACGTGACGACAATTCACCATTTGCCCAAGTGGGCAATAATTTGCAGCTTTCATCAGGACAACTAGAATCATATTTGAGAGCTGAAGTGAGTTGATCATTATGGTTGCTTGCGTTTAAATCTAGAGTAGCTTTCCTAATATATGATAGACAACTTTTTGTTCATACTGCCGCGCAATTTGAACTCATTTTGAATTTTATGTATGACGCATTATTTGCAGGTACGTTATCTAAAACGTCGTCACTTGATTCCACATCGCACGCTTACTTCAAGTGTGGTGAATGCAAATGACGGTGACGAAAGTGGTGCTGCTAAACGATACGGGCCTCATTTTTCTTGTAACTTGTCATCAGGGAATGGAGGAAATTCGCAGCATGGTTATCGTGAGGCACCGTTGTCGCCGAATAATAATGTAAGCTATGCAGGTTATTTTCAGAGACGTTAGATTTAATGAACCTTTTAGATCTCATTCAAAATATACCCTAGCAAGCCTTTTTTTTTGCTTCTGTTGCCAAGTGATCAGTACCTATTTAATTTCAATATTAAAGGCTTATGACTTTTAGTCGGGTAGCGAATCAGAAGGTGAAGCAAATATTCAAAAAACTTCAGCAATGAAAGACTTGTACGAGAAACCACAGTTTTCTTTGAAACAGGTAGCATCTCATTTCGGTCTATATGTTTTTTAATGAGTTGCATTTGTGACTCGTCTTCAAATTATTTAGGGATTCTTTGTATGGGAACAGAAATGATGTAGTCAAATTATTGTATCAGGGAAATCTCGTATTCATATTTAACAAGATATACTGAAGTACTCTCTAACAGCTAGATCTGAAGACTAAAGTAAGGCGTCCTCAAGTCAAGGACTGCTTTGTTGGTTTCTAAACATATTTTCAGTCTTCAGGTCATGATGATCTGTGAAAGGTTGTTGAAGCAGCAAGAAGTACGTCTTAGATATGAATATGAAACGGTCTTGAACCAGCGCTTAGAAGGTAATCCTTGCGTATTCCTTATATGAATGAGGTTATAAAACATAGTAATATAGTAGTTATGTTTTTAATTGTAGGATATACCGATTCGTCGTCCTTTCTCATTCTAAAAACATGTGCATGTTAATACAATCCCCCTCTTCCTTCCTCTCTATTCCTCCGCTGCTTTTCCTCCTTACATCTCTCGATAACTGAAAATATAACATGGGCTTTTTCAGAACAGCACGAACAGTATGTGCAGTTTGCTCGGGAACAGATTGAACGCCAGCATCAAGACGATGGCGTTGAATTGTCGTATCTTTCCTAACTTTAAAATTTATAACCTAGTTCGCGTCGATGATCTTGGGTGAATGATTCCGTTTCCCTTGTTCGGTAGGTGTTCTGTTCATTATGTATTACTGGAGTAATGATTCTTTTTCCCATTATTTCTCCAAGTTATGAATTATGTAGTGATGAACATTATAGTAGATGAATTTGTTACAATTTTTTTTTTAGTCTTAATGTAATTTTCTTCTAATCTTTTAGAGAATTATTATTCGCAGTTATTCAATTTTCTAAATTCTTTTTTTTTTTTTTTTTGTGAAAATTTCTGTGATCTACGAAATATATTATTCGCCATTTGTTCGTCATTGTTTTGAAGGAGTTAAATATTTTTAATCTGTATTGGATGGGCAAAGTCGCGTCCGCAATACTGAAACACAGTTTCTGATAATAGTGAAGCAAGTAAAGTGTGATTAGCAAAGCTTTTGCCGTAGGGAAGTAGAGCGCTTTTTATATGATTGCATCACTTACTGTTCTAACTGTATTTAGAAGAGAGGTTGGGATCCCAATGGTTGAAGTGATATTTTTCTCGGCTTTCTATAACATTTCTCTGTTGTGTTCTTTGTACTACTGCTTTCACATGCAGAACCTTTCCGGTTTCTTTTAAAGAATATTGTTGCAAACGCTTTTTTTTAATATATATATATATATATATATATATACATTACGTTAAGGAATGGAAATATTTTTGGGTCTTATCATATCAAACTGCTGTTAGTATGTATGTCAGTTCCGTTCATGTTATTCAATTAGCCTGAGTGAAATGTCGCGCTTTTTTATATGTATCACAGTGATTTCAGTAAAACAGTTCTTCCGTTTTTGGAATTGCATTCGGTGACTGCTCGTAAATGTAAAGATTCTAGATAATTTCCGCATTTGTCATCTTAAGATTTTGCATGTATTCAGTTTAAATTTAAATCAAGCTTGTTAAAATCGTGTACAGTTGTTTCGCTCATTTGTAATGAACTGCAAACGATGCTATCTTCAGTTTCCATGAAACTTCGTTGGGACAAAAAATATACGCTTGTTTAGTTTAGGTTAAGCATCGCTACCAGTAGTATTAGTAGAAATTGCAGGAAGGAATTGTCGTGATGAAGTTGTTATCATCAATGATATAATCATAGTTCGGATTATGACAGACTGATTGAATAGCAAACGAGAATATTTGATATTGGGGAGAGGAAGTGGATTATGATGTAGGTTCGATCTGTCGGAAGTAGTTATGGAATCGATTTATCATCACGACAAGAGAGTGGTGAGTAGTACTATGAGACAGATATGAATTTGAAAAGAGGAGGGATACAATCATTGATATGACAGAAAGGACAAATGTTCAAGTTATTTTGTCTTTTTTTTTTCATGTTTAGGGAAGCAAAAACGTATAATCGATTCGTTCAATTTTATTTTGCTAACGATTTTTTTTTGTTTTTGAGCTTACCTAGTCTTTGGTTTAAACTCTTTCATTGAAGTGGTTATGAATGTGAATTAGATGTTGAAAGAATTGAACTGAGTGAATAATAGAGTCGCTACGGATAATAGAGCCGAAAGAATCGATGAATTATACATGTAGCAATTATTGAATAAGTAAGAGAAGAACGGACATTTGATAACTCTCTTTATTAACTCAAGGATCTAGATGATAAAGTTGATCAGTCTATAATTTCATCTACCTTTTTTTTTTCTTAACTGATAATGCAACTCTTATAACTCAGTTTAGGAGATCTGAGCTAATATTTGTGTATCAGTTAAAGTTAATTTATAAAATCGTGATAGTATTAGAACTAATCAAATTCTGTTTATATGCATGAGATAATTTAACAAGCAGAATCATTAATGCCATAGAAGATGGAATGTTCCGGCTGAAATTTGTTGACAAGAAAGATTGAGTGGCATGTTTGGAAAGAAGCCTCCATAATGTGCAAATATTGAAAAAAATAAAATAAAATCCAATAATTTCCTTCTGATTTCAAATAAAATTCTTTGAGAAAAAAAATTATCAATTTTCTTTTTTCTTTTTTAATGGCGAGAGAAAGAGGGAAGCAAACATAAATTTCGCTATTTGGGGATTTATCCAAAATTGCTATTTTTATGAGAGGGATGTAAAATTTTCATTGATTTATAAAAATTTTTACGAACAATTACAATAATTATATATATCTTCAGTGTGTGTGACAAGGAAATTGATAATTTTTGATTAAAAATATAATAAGGAATCGATTTAGGATAAAGTTGGACGTTTGGTGACGTAAATAAATCGAGGACGTATTGTGCCGGTCGTCTCATCCGGATATCCGGTTACTGGTGATTCCACTGTTGTTTTTGTCGATTGTTGTTTTTCATCCTTTCCTAAACCGATGCTACTCTCCTTATCTTCTGGAAAGACAAAAAGAAAAATCCCTTACATTAGTATAATAATTAATTAAAATATTTTTAGCAATGATAAAATGCACACTCATTTATGAATATTTTTAATAACTTCATTTTTTACAAAAAAAAAGGTTAATCATTCTTCTAAAAATAGTGAATTATTTGTCAAATATGATTCAAACACAGAGGGAAATGAACTAGTTCTGAGATGCTTGCACTCTTATAAGTTCCTTAAACATAATTGCAGTACTTCGTTTTAATTTAAAGCCTGACTTATGCTATACAAAACTTCTACAAATAATTTTTATTTTTCTGTCCCTAAAAAAATATTCCAAATGCTCATTAAATTATAAAAGTTCCGCTCGTAAAGCACATGGGAAATTTTGATAAAACAAATTTGCTTCTGAAATATATGCAATGTTTTCTATGAATATTGAAAATTTTGCTTTTGAGTAAATGAAAAGGAAGAAATTCTGCAAATAACGCAATATTTATGTCTAAACTTTTGCCGAAGTTGAAAAGCCATTACCTGTGGATCGTTCCTGATCACGTGATATACGTAAAATTTGATTATTATCGCCATGTTTCGTATCACCGATCGTGATACGACGATTTGGAGTTAGATAATTTGCAATATCACTAAGAAGTTGCGGTTGATGAATTATACTTTCAGTAGCCGGAGGAACTTGTTGTTCGGTGTTATTTTGAAATGAATAATCATCACTGTCATAATCATTATCAATCAAATCTGCTAAACGATCCTGAAAAAATAAAAAAAAAAAAAGAATTTGTATCACTTCACTGTTTTTTTTTTCTCTCTTTAAAAGAAGAAATAAAGAATAGATCGAATTTACTGAAGTGCAAATATTTTAAAACTTCGAAAATTTAAAAGAAAAATGCAAGGAGCTGAGAGCATATCTGATAAGTGCAAAAAAAAAAAATGTTTGATTCAAATGCAAAATAACTATTGATTAAAAACGAAGTCCTAATTAAATTTACCTAAAATATCTTTTTAAAGAAAACACCCAACAATTTTCCGTCAATTTCTGTGCAAATTTAAATCTTTCATTTGCACTATATTTAAATTAATTCACTTTCTTTTCTCTTAAATTTGTTTATAATTGCTTTTTTTTTAAAAAAAAAAAAGAACTTTTCTATGATTATATATATTTTTTTTTCAAAGAACTTAATGTAAATTAAATTCCTTATCACTATAATAAAAGGAAAAAAAAATTGCTATTTACCTGTTTTTTTTTTTTTTTTTCATTACATAACTTATTATTAGTTGAATTGCCTGTATTTGAAGCCATGTTTTTTTTTTCGCTTTTTCAAGACGTATTTTGGAAATTTTTCAAACTTTAAGGGTCAGAACTTTGAATATTCGTAAGTCATGCCTATTTATAAACATGTTTCAATGAGATAAAAATAAGCAGCTGAATAAATCAAATTTTATCATGCTAATTATCACCAAACTAACACTATTATGTTGGTCGCTTGTAGTAGAATGAGTTTTCGAATTGTGTATTGATGTTAACAAATTTTTTGATTCTGCTCTATCCCACTTATCACCATTCTGTACATTTTTTATATCTTCTATTCCGCTGCTTGCAATGTTTCTTGATAGCGTATCTTTTTTATCTGATGATACTTCGATTTGTTCATTCGGCGAATCTGAATTTTCCTCATTTTCATCTTCTTATTTAAAATTCTTCAAATGTAATTTCAAATTAGCTATAATTGGTCGGTTTTCGAAGTCCATGGTTTTTATACAACCTAGAAATATTGTCTTCTATATTTTTAATTGTGTCACTTAAATAGTTTTTTTTGAAGAGAAGAAAGAAATTAATTTTCGATTAATTAGAAAAGATAATATGATGATTGTATCATTAATTTTATTCCAAATTTTAACTCGCCGTAAGTTTGCCTAACATATCACTTAGATCTGATCAATTTAAATTGCAAGCACAATTCAAGTTAGAAAAAGAAAGGAAAAAACATACGATTAAATGAAGCGGTTGATATCATTTTGTTAAGCTTATCACTGATTTCATCATCGACCGCTCCATCTGTTACATCATTATATTCGATGATCGATGGCAATGATTCCTCATCAAGTTGAGATATATCTTCAGGTGAGGATAAGCTAACAATGAATGAATTATCTTTATCTTTCTGCTTGTTATCATTATCATTGTTGAACGAACTTAATGATGATAATGATGATGACGATGAAACAACATCATTTACAATCGCTTCATCAACATACTTTTCATGCAAATTTTTCCTCTTTTTCTTCATACCTTCCATCATTGTTTTCAGTTGTAGCCGCTGCTATAAGTTTACCAAAGTATTTTTGAAATAATGATCTATTTACAAGTAAAAAGAATTATCATTTCAACAACTTCAAATCACTATATTTAAATCATATATCTAAATCACCATATCATATATCATATTATGCAATTCAAGTATTTTAAACCTTAAATGTTAAATGAATCTAATTATGTAATAGTTTTGCTCCACTGACTTACTAAATATTTGCAATAATTTTAAAAGTTAAGTATGAAATGAAGTTAATTATGAAATAGTTTAGTGCAATAGCCTCAAAAAAAAAAAGCTTATAACGTGAAATAAACAAGGCATTCATTCAGCCTCCAGCATGAAGTAAGCCTAGTCTTCTTCTTCAAAAGAAATTATTAGTATAATTAAATCTCTGTCCCTATGCTTTTGTCTTTTTCAAAAATTGTGCCAAATTACCGTATTTTTGCCACCAAGTAATTCCATTTCTAATGGACAAGGGCAAAAGAGTGCATCAGCACCTGGTTCACCGGTTGGCCCACGACTACCTTTTGGACCAAAATTTCCTGGAAGACCGTCCATTCCCTTAACACCTTTTTTACCATCCGGTCCTGGTGGCCCATATACATAGTTTCGTTTTCCTTAAAATTATACTTTTGTGGCGAAAATGTGAAAATCGCTGAAATTTTAAGTTGTCAGGTAAATGCCAAAATTTCTATTTGAAATAGTATAAGCTACCTCGAGGACCTTGCGGCCCAGTTCTACCAATAGATCCAGGTAATCCCTTTGGACCTGGTTCACCAACGCCACCTGTTGCTGGCTTTCCATCTGGTCCCTTCGGTCCTCTCATTCCAGCCGTTCCATTGTAACCTTCCGGTCCTTCCAAACCAATTTCACCTGCAATCATATTAAAAATTGAGTCATTTTCTAAAATAATCCCGCTAACTTTGCCAAAAATTCATAGAATACCAACCATCTTGCCCATCCGATCCCGGAATTCCTGGAACACCTCGATCACCCTTCGGTCCTTGTGTTCCTTGATTACCAGGTGCACCAGGTGGTCCACGTTCACCTTGTGGACATATGATGCATTGTTGCTGTATTTCATCCAATATTTCAAATGTACTTTTCCCTGGCAATCCCACAGGTCCATCATCACCTTTCTCACCATCCTCACCTGGATCACCTGACAATAAAATAGGTCGATTAAATTCCCACTAAAGTAGTTTCAATTACATTAAACTTTAATTTTTTTTCTTTTAATTTATAAATGCTATATTGCAATTATGCATTAGAAAATTCGACCTGGTGGTCCTGGTAGTCCAGCTTTTGGTGGTGGACAGAATTCTGCAGAACGTTTCTTCCGGAATAGTTCATGATGCTTTTCCGCTAGATGTATTTTGCCGATATCAGCTAATGACTATAATTTCCAATTATGCGTTACTTTTTCGACTATCCAGTTATGAGCTAAGTTGAATAACATTTTCTTTCATTTATGCAAAATATAATTTGATGTTTTTTTTTTACTTAAAAATGAAATAATCAAAAATAATTTACTTAAAAATTAAAAATATCGTTGAATAAAAAGTGATATCAAAAGGATGAATAATAAGTTTTCTTTTCTCCTAATTAATTGGTAGCATCTAACCCTAAACACTTTCATATGTTCCTCAACATCACGTTTCATAGAACCAGTATGTTTGAACAGAATTGGCAATAAGGTCAACTGAGCCAATATTGTTAGAGCGCTGAACAAAAAAGTTACACCAGCTACTGTTTCGTAGAACATCTAAACGTGAAAATATTGAATAATTCAAATTTGAAAACCGAATAAAATTCTGTTTAACGGTCAAATATTAATCAAAATATCGTTGAAATCATTTAATTTTCAATGAAATATTTACCTAGTTAGTGAGCGATAATTCTTGTCAACTGCTAATTTTAGTAATTTTCGTAAAATATGCAATTTTTAACATCAATTATATATTGGTAAAAAGTTTCTAGCAATAGTAATTAAGTTCACTGATATGGAATTAAAGATCATCAATGAAATTAAATTTTACACGAAAAAATGAAGAGATATGGAGCAATTGAATTAGAAAATCATCAATTAGAATAATGTTTTTTAACCTGCATAAATCTACTAATTAATTTTGACTTTATTAACTGAAGAAAAAATAAAGGTGTGGAATGTAGAAAATTCTAAAAACGATTTACAATTATTCTTTTAAAAGTGAAATTAAATTTGCTATGAGGAAAAAAGGAAAAGGAATAAGTAAAATTTGTGAAAAGATTTGAAAACCAAAATTAAATTTTATAAGTCATCATAGATGGCGTCATTACTGAACAAATGTTACGAATTTTCATTTATTTCGCCTTCATATACAATCGCAAATCTTACCATTAGTTCTTTCTCCTCTTTTTTTTTCTTTGATTTAAAATTATGAGAAGTAAATGGCAATACCTTTTTGTACTACTTGAAATCGTCTTATTTGACACATTTAACCTAATTTAAATAAACGAGAAGTCTCTTTTCCCTATCCCAAAAGAAAAAGAATTTTATATAACGCAAGGTTTTGAAATGTGTGCCATTATTTATCAGTGATAATCTCTTTTTTTTTCTTTTCTTCAACTTTACCTATCATTATCATTATTGGTGGGTTAATTTATTGCACATTAAAAAATAAATAAATTTTGATGTAGCCGAAGGGAAAAAGAGAAGGAAATGAAATGAAACAAACTGAGATAATTAAATTTTTATTTTAATTAAAAGAAACTGAAATATTTGATATTTAGTCGAGGAAAAAATTATAAAATGAAAATGATGAAAATTTAAAAATTGTCACTAAAAGAGAGTAAGTAATTTCCTCCGTAAGTTTCATTTATAGAAGTTATTTTATTAAAAATTGTTTTTCTTTATTTTATTTATTTATCTCTTTAAAAAAAAAAAAAAAAAAAAAAAAGAATGTTGAATACGTGTCACATTTTTTTTTAGGTAATATCACATTTCGAATAGTTTATTCAAATAAAGTTCTCTCGATGAGGTGGTGAAAATTTATTTTTGAAATTCTTCTTGCTCATTTGAACGTAGCGATAATTATACGAGTCAAATTTGTAATCAATTTATATTAAACATTAATTAATTCAATGAAATCGTTTGATATCTAACATCAAATTACATATACGCATACATCAGCAAGTATATATTCACGTATAATTTTTACGTGAACTCATGTATTATTCACGTAAATTCCCTGATAGCACAGCATGCAATCCCTGCAGTCGCATGAATTCACGCAGAATTCATACAAACTGATAAAAAAAGTTGCGTTTATTTGTGTCCAGTTCAGTGAAAACATACTTTTTAAATGAAATTTCTATAAAGTTTGAAAAAACTTGCGAATTTTTTTTTTTTGTTCGAAGGATATTAGGAAAATTAACTACAATAGAAGAAGCAAGGAAGTTAGCATAATCATTATCATATCTTTCGAAGCGTTTCCGGACTGATACCAATATAACAGATTGTCGAAATTACGGTTCAATGATTATTACGAAAACTGCTATAAAATATTTATCCAAAAGTTCCCTTTTACAATAACGGAATAAGCATTCGCTTACACGTAATCTAGTAGCCGAACGCTTGCATAATCAACTTTTGTCACCGTATAACAGGCTTGATATGTCACTGCAAGCCAATATACGATAAAAAAAATGCGGTAATTTCCTGTCCAATAAACCTTCTCCAATTTTTTCCTCCATACTAAGTAAGAATTTAATTTGCTGTGCAATTTTTTTTACCTTTCTTTCTGAGAAATTTCACACATTAATTTATAAAAGCAAGATCTTTTTTATAATTACTTGAAATTTAATACACAAACGAATTTTAAGAATTTTCGTATATCTGTATGGGAGACGGAAAATTGCAATTTCAAACTTAAAACAAATAACTTCGCAAAATTAAAAAAGATCTGGGAAGAATTTTTTAAAAATATTTATTATAATTAAAACTCTAACTGTACTACAACACTAAAATGGAATCTCCAACACAAACATACATGAATAGCCGCCATCAGAATAAACAAACAATTTAATTTTTTCCAAAATAATTTTTTCTTCAATTTTTCAAATAAAAACTTCGAGGCATTCTTATGCATGTTTGTCTCGTAAATTGTCTGCATTCATTTCATTGATATACTCTTTTAAAATTGATCTTATCTATTTTACACATACGTTTAAATTTCAGCAATATGATAAAAAATCAATATCACTATTTATAATTTTTTTTTTTTTTCAATTCAATAAAGAAATACATGATGGAATTAAAAAAAAAAAATAATTTGTTAATGTTAATCTGTCATTGGAATTTGCGACGACAATTAATCATCTTCTGATATTTGCCAACGAAACCCCAATTAGGAGAAATTAGTCCAAGGATAAAGCGTGTTATATTCGAAGTGATGAAAGGTTGCATCCAGTGGAGCAATGTCCGATAGATAAATAAGTATTGTAAAGGTGAAGCGATGGCATGACGTCGTTGAAGTCGTACAAATATTGCCGTCGTAAGCACCAACTTCTCGTACCTGCCTGATCCTAAGAGTATTATTGAAGATGAACTTAGAGCAAGAAGGGAAAAGGTGCAAAAATTATATGAGACAATTTTTAAAAGAAAAATTAAAAATAAAATAAAATGACGAATATTTTTATTTCAGTAATGGAAAATTAAAAGTAAAGGAAAAAAAAATTGTTTATTTTGTTTAAAAGGTAAGAAATTTAGAAGTTTAATGAAGTTTAATTTGTAATGAAATAAAAATTTCGAAAATTCTTACCCTAACAATTTTAGATTTACAAATAAAAAAATTGAAAGAAACAGAAATTAATGTAGGCATAAAATTGACATCTTATCACAATAGAAATATTTTCTTTATTAAGAATCCAACCTGATATGGAAAATTGATGTGAAAGTTTCGTCAGTAAATTAATTTTACGAAATGTTTTAGGTCTGACAAATGATTTCTTGAAAAGAAAAAGAAAGAAAAATTGATAATTTAATTTTAGTATCTTCATCAATGATGCATAATAGCATCTAGTTCAATTAAATTTTAATTTTAGTTTTTCAATAAATGGATTAAATTGAATATTCACCTCTCAGTAAATGCATTAATAGCACTTCAATAGCAACTAAAGTACCAGAACGACCGCATCCATCCAAGCAATGTACAATTGTTGGTGTCGGTGACAAGCGTGCCCTGTATGTTAATTGAAAAATTTAATGAAATTGATAACTTTCTTATTCGAGAAAAAATCATTTCTTTATTTTTTTCTAAAACATTCTGCCTAATCTTTATTTTTAAATTGAAATCAAATATGAAAGCATTATGGTGATAATTATATTGGACAGAAAAAAATCAATCCAATTTGTTGAAAATATTTCAATCTATCAACTTTTCTAATCTAGGAAGACTGAAAATGAAAGAATTAGTGATCTCTGCCAATTAGAATGGTTTGCAGAACGAACTGAGCTTGTTTTTTTAATAATTTTTAAATTTGTTTTTAATCTTTTTTTTTTAAATTTTAATTGATGATATTTGTTGATTTTAATATCTTTTTTTTCTTTACATTGTTGAAATTATATAAATATGTGTAAGTGTTATAGATATTCCTTTTCTGCCTTGAACTACAGCAAGAAATTTGAATTAATTCTTTAATTCCTGTTTCTTTTCTTTTCTTACTCCACTTAGGAAAAAACTGAGATTATAATAACAGTAATTGTAATGAATATTGCGGTGCTAACATTTAATAGCAATAAAGCTGATAATGTTTAATATGCCGATATTAATGATAATGACGGAAATAATTATAATGATAATAAGATAATAATGATACTGAGAATGTTAATGTACTGTTGTCATTTCCAATTGATAAAAACAAATCATTGAGTGATATCATTGATAAGAGCATTCAAATAATGAAGGCATACCGACGAAGTATCCGTAGTGGCCAATAAAAATCAGTGAAATCATTCCAATCATATTGCCAGTGTTCCAACCGATGTATCAAGCCTTGTTCATCATCAACTTGACATATCGTCAAATGTGTCACATTGAAAAGCGGATCGATCATACAATCAATTTTACGATTTCGAATTATGTAATTGCCATATTGAACTTCATCATTTTCATATCTATTAAAATAAATCCAAAATTTTTAGTGTACTTTTGCAATCTTCATATAATTTAAAGAATTTTAATAAAGAAAAAGTAATTTTTTTCTGGCTTTGAAAATAGTCTTTTCCCTCTTCGCCATAAATTTACTGTATATCATTTGTTAATTAATTAAAAGTATGATGCCTACAATTGCTTTATAAAGATTCGAAAAGTTGTATGATTATTTCGAAATGAAAATTAGCGAGAGCAATAAGAGTTATGCGAGAAAATGTCGAAATACCAAATAACTTAATCAAAACAATACATGAAATTTGAAATCTTCACAAATTATTTAAAGTTAGCGCAAAATTCTAACTTTCCATAAAATATTATTACTCGTACGTATGCATATAAAAATCATACCATTTATTCGCATACTAATTTAAAATAAAACTATTAAAAAGAAAAAATGAAAAGCCTATTGCCACCTTGGCCAATAATATGGGCAGGTATTCGGTAGCACACCGTCTAATAAGCCTAAACGTTTGCTATCGACAGCTTTGCATAGCATAATGATATATTTCGGGCGCTGTTGCCAAATCATCTCCCAGAAATCACCGATTGTTGACGGAAGGGGTGCTTGCGTTAGAATGAACGTGTTCAGGAGTGGACCACCACGTACGTATGATGCGTGAATAAAATCGCTCCTGAAACAAATGATTAATAAATTCAAACTGTTAATAAGAGAATTTAAAATAAAATATTAGTATATTTTAGAAATTTTAAATGTATCGAACAAATAAGCAAATGATGTGCAAAAATTTTTTGATTAAAAAGAATGAAAATTAGTGAAGAATAGAAATTAACAAGAATTCTTGAAGTTTGGTACTAAAAGAAAAGTACGCTAGAAAATGGATACTTATTGTAAAACTACTATGGAACTTCTCTAAGCACTAACAGTTGAACAAAAATACGAAAAACAACAAACATAAATGATTGAGTGAAGGGAAAAACGTAATTAACGTAATCAAGTAATCGCGAAGCAATTTTAAAATTACTCTCTTCTTTTGATGGAATAAATGTAGTTCGAAATAGAATTATTTTAGAACTTTAATTAATTTGTGCTAATTTTAGAGCGTCATAAAGGTCATTAAAATTCACTGAAACAATAATAATAAAATTATCCAATCTTCTCGATAGTGCATTGAAATAATATAAAATTAATTGCATCTTTAGTTAGGTTTATTTTTAATATTTGACTCATTACAGCTTTATGAAAAAAAAAAAAAAAGTATTGAAAAAGAAATTAATTTTGAATTGAGAAATTCTGGACATAATTTAATGAAAAAAAAGGGGTGAAAGTTTAGTATGATTGTCCTGAAATTCGCCAGCAGTTGTTTGTTTATTTTCTTTATGATTGTGATTTATTGAAAACTATTTTCCAAATCAGTGATAAAATGAAAAGTTACCTTTCAGCATATTGTTTTTCAGCAATAACAGGCTCTACAATATCATTTCCGTGAAGTGAATACGTCGTCGTTGAACGTGTTGTAGTCGGTGAACTATTTTCATATTCGTTTGGTATCTTACGTTTTAATATCACTCGACTAATATCAGCACACTCTAATGCTGCGAAAAAAGATGATATGAAAATGATTTCAATCATAATGATAATGATTAACATGTTGATAAAAATGTTAACATATTTGAAGAAATATTGAAATTACGTTCAGCAATTCTGCGTAAATATAATTAATCAATTTTTGAGTGCCATTATTAACAAACGAAAGTGTAATAAAACAACACAATACCTAAAACAAACTAACTGAATAATAAATTTTTAACTTATTATAATAGAAAATAACTGTACTGAAAAAAAATAAATCATTTACTGTAGTAGGAAATGACTTATTTATTCTTTTCAATGCTCTAATGATATAAGCTTAATTGCAAATTTAATTAGGTTCATTTTGACTATTTTACGGAAAAATTAAAGTATCAAAAATATAATTTTGCATTCTTTTTTGCTCGATATATGAATAATATTTGATCACACTTTTAGTAATATTTGCAACCGATTAGTAGGATAATCTGACATCGTTTTTTTTTTTTTTTTTTTTGCAAATTTTATAAGGAATAATATTCATTATTTAATTTTAATTTCAACAAACAGAAATGGATATCAATTATGATAATCTTGAAATGCTTGACAAATAAAGACTAACATTTATTTCTTACTTTCGAGTAGTTACAATTGAAAGCATTCTGTTTTGCTTCTTCCGGTGATAGTAAATTTCGCTCAAAGAAAGTTTCCAATTGTTGAAATTCTGCGACGTATTCCTTTAAAGGAAAACAAAGAATGAAAAGGAGTTAATTTTTTCTAAAAAAAAGAAATATATTCCAAAAATTAATGAACAAAAATGATTTCTGATTTCAAAAATGTCTTTTCTATATTTCACTTTTGAAAGATTTAAATTCATTTCGGATGGTCTCAATGAAAATCAAATAATTTTTGAAATATTTCATTCCAAAAATTGATTTAATGCATCGAAATTTGCTGAATTTAGTTGAAAATTTCACCGATAAGTGTGGTGTAATTGTGCCTGGCTCAATAATGAACGAGTATTTAACCATATCAGCCATTGAGGAAGCAAAAATATTTATCCTTTCAAGCATTCGACAATAAAATTCACAGCTTTGCTCAGTCCAATTTGATAACGGATCTACCTGTATGATGCATTTTATCAGTGGATTAAATCTTGAAAGATATGAAGTTGTTGAAATAAGACTTGGCCATACCCAGTAAGTCATAAATTCATTTCGTGAAGTTGAATTTAAAGGCGAGCTAGTTGACCGAAGCATCATAAATGGTTAAATTCTAAGTGCTTGATTCTAGTTAGAAGATTGCTAAAATAGCCGCTATACTGGATGACACTATTCTTAAGATGAAGATATTCGAGTTTTATTTTGCTACTTGACGATTCTAATTAATTTCTAATTAAGGCATGAAATGAACAAGTCAGATGTCTAATTTGTCTAAATGATTACTTCTTCGGATATGTGAATCATTGATTGTATCAGCCAGAATTTCAATTATAAATTTCATGAAATGACCATTTCCGTATTAAATTTCAAAAAAGTACCGCTTTTAGATACATAAAACCATTCGTGAATTCTTCAATAATTTTCGAAGATGGTTGACTCAATTCAGCTGCGACATTTTCTAAGCAACAAACTAAATTTTTCCTGTAACAACACAAAACTCTTAAATGAATATAAGTAATATGTAATTTAATTATTCATTTTTTTCGATTTTGCAAATTACATAATGATCAGATCCCATTCTTCAGCAATCTCAATTATCTCATTTTTCCCATAAGTCAATGATTACTTTCGATTAATCAGACAAGCACTTTCGATCAATGCATATTGCAATGTTTGGAATTGAAACTATCACATTTATACAATTAAATAATACTTAATTGATTTGGAATAGCTTTGATGCATTACTGTTCTTTTTTATCAAAATTTCATTGACACAAAATAACGTCAAGAAAAGTTTTCACCCATATTTGCGTATCAGTTCATTTGCATCACTTTTTATATGATCAAACTGAAGTGTAAGTGATGAAATTAAGCGTAATTTGATATCTTGATCATCTATCAAATCGTTTATTTTGCGGAGTTTTTGTTCTATAAATGACTGCATTTCGTCTATTGCATATTGTTCCTGAAATTCCAAAATTAAAAATAAATATTTCTGTGAAACAATATCCTGATCGATTAATTAATTAGTTAATTATTTTTTTCATTTAAAAGCGCTTTATTATATCCTATTTAAAGTAAATAAATCAAATTCAATTAAAAAATTTTAAATATTTAGCTTCAATCTATCTATTAATTTCTTTCTTCGTTGCGGAGAGGTGACAATGTTGATTTCGTGAAAGCATCAGAAATTAAATTGGAATATCGTCCTTTTTATTCTACTTTCATCTAATTCACTTCCTTTTCGGATATGGTTAATGCAATTTAATATGTCAATTTTGAATTGTAGTCACAATTTAATAAATGTATTTAAGTTATAAATTCTGCCATTCGTTCCGAACTAAATTTCGGGATGCGCAAGATGTTACTTTTGCAGATTTTGAATTATATATATATATAAATGGTTAAGTGGTAGTTGCTTGGTTATCATTTGTATTAAAAAAAAAATCTATGAAACTTAGTTTAAAAATTTGGTTTAATTAAAAAGAGAAACTTAATTTCTAAAAATAATGCTTCAAGGCAAATACATACAAGTCTTTGATTTAGAGCACGAAATTTATACGCCTCATACCAACGTTCGTAAAACGGTCGATGAGCAGCTGCGTGATCTTGAAGTTTAACTGATTCTACTTCTTTTCTTTGCCTGATCCATTTACTTCCGGTAGGCTTAATTGAGTAAGTTTCATCGGCTTGGAACCATTTCGTATCTATAAGCGAATCCTGAAACTTTATAACTTTGATTTGATCTAATTGCATCGATGACTTTCAACTCGCCAACAAACAGCACATTAAAATTAATTAGAAGATACTCGTTTATTTTATCTCAAAATTTCACCTGAAATGTTAACTTAATTTTAATTATCGTAATGCATCTGACTTTCTGATTCTTCTTCATATGCAATTCTTTTTTTCCTGGAATCACCCATAATTTGCTTACCTTTAGTTCAATGCTGCTTTCTAATGATGTAAGATCGGCTTCCGAACTCATTTGTAATCCCTGAAAACAAAAAAAAAGAAACAGAAATTTAATTAAATTTCTTAAATTTAAATTGTTTACAAAATGCATGATTACGCAAATTTGTAATAATGGACTAAGGAAAGAAAACATCATTAGGCATAAATTTTATCAAATTTAATGAATGATTAGATAATTGCGTTGGAAAATTTTGTTGAATTGGTTTACTGTAGAATGAAATACCAAATACTAGTATATTTTTTTTAGCAGCCATTGAAAACTGTTTGATTTCTAAAGTATTCCAGTTTTAGATGTTTTCAGAAGTTTGGAAAATTGGTTTATTTCGAGAAGTTGTATTTAAAAAAAAAAAAAAAAAAAAACTGGACAAGAATTAGCTATTCTCTCATTTGTTAGTTTAGTTCATTAATTTCAAAATGTCGAAAAAGTGAAAATGCTACTTAAAATTTATGTTATTATGAAACATTAATATTGTAGGCTTACTAGAAATTATTTTTAATTCGACACATAAAAGGTAAGATTTAAATAATCAAGCATCATACAGAAACTAGTTAGTCATAATTAGTACAGAATGTTCATTATTTGCTTGCGCGTACAATTAATGCTATGAAATGATAGAAAATTAATTAACATCAAAACATGCGATAATTTCATAGAATTATGAAGTAGCATATATCAGACGATTAGCTAATTAATTAAAAGGAGATGTGAAATGAATGAAGGAGATACTCGTTAGTGATAATAGCTTATCACTGAAAATGATATTTTATTAGATCAAATATGAAGCGCCTAAACATCCACGATTGTGCAGGCAAATTGCAGTTGCAGTGTAAGAAGTAAATGTTACTGCAAGTAAATAAAGAAATAATGTATTACGAAGAAAATCAGAAATTTTTAAACGTTCTGTAATTGGAGCATATTTTAATTTAAATTCGTCACTGAAACTTCTGATGTATTCAGGATTCAAGAGACATTTATAACGAAATATTTGTTGAAGGTGTGAATCTTCAGGTGAAGTTTGATTCTTTAGGCATAATGTAATTCAGCAAGAAACTCTGCTCTGTCCGATCCGCAAGTTTACCGTAAGGTAAATTAATAAACAAAAATTAAATAATTCAGCCTAATGATGCAGGTAATTCGATGCAATTGAATTTATATCTTAACAGTTATGCGGAATAAATAAAGGCTAAAGTTTTTTGCTCAGATATTTTTCCATTCAGTGTTTATTGCCATAAATAAAATGATTTGTTATTGCATAAATTTTTCTATCATTAAATTGTTTGTAAAAATGCTACAACTAAGAGACTGGAAGAAATTTTTAATGAAAAGCATAATTATCACTTGTATGATTATCATTTTCACGCTAGATTTCTCTTGATTCGCAGCAGAAAACTGATAATTGTTGTTTGAAGTATTGTTCACAGGTAATCATGAAAAGCAGCTTTTTGTTAGAAAATTTAATAAACGGAACAGGATGTTGTGCAAAAATTCGATTCTTGATTCCGGAATACTAATCGGCTTAAAAATCAGTTCTGCTTATAACATGCTTAAAAAGGATTTTTTTTTTTTTTTTTTTATTATTTGCTGTAATTTTCCTATTCGTTTTCATGTGAAATTTTGATCACTAAATTTTCATATGAAAATGAGGCGGTAAGCATCGATTTATTAATTACCGATGAAAAGCCTTTTTTAAAAGAAGTAAAATGTATTCAATCCCTTACAATAAGAAAGCGGAAATGAAAAAAGGAAACATTTTATGGTTCTTGCCGCATAAAATCATTTCATTACTAATATCGTTAAAGTTTATTGATGTTATCTTATATTCACCAGAGAATCATTCAGAGGATTTGAAAGTGCGAAACTGCAGGATAAAACTAATTAATTTCAAATAAAGTAGAAAAAATCGAATGATTGCTAGATGAAATTACTTTTCAGCCAAAGAAAAACTTCAGACAATGCCATCCAGAAATACCTTAATTGGTGCACTTATTCTTTTTGCTGTTGTACTGAATGTTCCGGAAGCATAAAAGAAACTGATTTGCCTTTCGAAAATTGCTAGGAGGAAATTAATTATTGGTTGGAAGCTTTGAAATTTGCGCACCTTTTGCGAGGAAATTAATTTCTAAAATGGTTTGCGCACGAAACGGAAGTGAAAGTCTTACTTTCAGTTCATTAGACGTCAAATTACTCGTCCATTATAAGCTAAACTGCTACTTTAGGCATCAGAAGTTCAAATTACCTTCTTTAATCCATTAGAATTATTTTTCTGTTCCATATTGGGAGTTTGATAGATCGATTGATTATCATCTCGAATTTCTCTATTAAGGATTTTCTCTTTACAAAATTTGTCGAGCTGAAATCTCAGCTAGCAAAGTTTTCGAAAACTAACAAATTTATAATTTAAAACTAAAAAGAGAAAAATTTTACGAAATAAGACAGGAAATCCTCCAAGTTTGAATTCAGCTGTTAAATTGGAAAGAAAGAAAAAGAACTGGACGATATCAGAATTTAGCCCATAAAACTTATTCAAATTTAACTTAAGATTAGTTTGTTTCACTATGAGCTAAAAATGAATTTAAAAAAAAAAGTTGGCAGTGATATTTATAACACTAAAAATTATAATGAAGGATCGCAGTACCGCGATCTTTTCCTGATTCTCACAGAAACAAGTATCACAATTCTGTTCTTTCTCCGCTTCCGCTCTACGAAACCAACCGTCCTTTTCATCATCTGGCAACTGCAATCTCATATTTTATCACATTTTCTTCAAATTCATTGCTTTTTTTTCTTAATTTGAAAAAATTAAAGGAAATCCTTCTTTTCTTTGTCTTGAAAAAATTTTCAGAATAAAAATGTGTTCAAGTGTTATTTTAAACTTTCAATACTTTTTTGCTGCAAATTTTCCTGCTTTTTTTTTTAAGTTGAAAAATCTTAGAAATTATTTACAAATATCATTAAATTATAAGAGAAAACTCGAAGCTAATAACAACAAACAAGCAATGATCATTAGCATAAATGAAAACACATGCATATAATATCCTTCCAGCAAGGATACTTATATTGTTCCAATTATTTACTAATAAATATTTGGGTCGATATTAAATAACCTTTTCCCAATATGGCATTGAGAAATACACCATCTCATTTAGTGTGCTTAAATTTCTGGCCAATTTCTCCTCTAACGAATAACGCATGCATTCAGCAAATGCAAGCAATCCATCGGAAATCCTCATCCGGTTAGCCCGTATTTCTATACATTTGTATAATTACTATACATATAATTATCAGATTTATTGGCAACGTTTTCATATAAATAGTTATAACTAATGAACCTCGACATAAGCATAATAAAGTTTAAAATAATTAACATACTGAATATCAAAAATTTTTTATTCGACACTATCACATAACACTATTAGCAAAAATGTAGATGACTAATGTGCAAATTGATTAACAATTAAATTTTGTTAATCGTATGTTAAGAGTATAGACATATATCAAATTGGCGAAATCAGTATTACCCATCATATCGGAGTATTCTTCACCTCCATACAAATCGTTCATTCTGTTTTTGAAATTCTTATCGAAACCTGATAAGAAAAAATAGTATTTACAGAGTATAGACATATATCAAAACGTTTGTATTAGTATTTATCTAAACAAATAGTTACTAAAGGAAGTTGTTTCTGAACTATGTGTGCATGGACAGATATAAACTTGAAATATTTATACAGTAATGTTAGCATAAGGAGTTTGCACAGAGCAGAAGGATGACACAATATGGAGATAGCAATTTATGTTAGGAACAAAAATTGACATCCTTCTTGCTTTTGGAACGGAGTTAAAAAAAAAAAAATTCTGCTATATAATACGGTCTTCAAACTTAGTATATCTACAACGAAACGAAAAGAATCATTTTAGTGCTTTTAGGCAAGGAAAAGAAATACATATATAAATATCGTATGTAATCATCATATCATATTCAGCTGAGAAAAATGTTCTTAACGAAAAGATATCTGAAAACGGTAGGTAACAGTCAGAAATTTACTTGAAAACTAATACACAACCTGATCCCCTAATTCTTGGTATCTGTTGTTTTCGATAGCTTATCAATGGATACGAAGGCTTAAGCAATGAGTGATAATGAGTGGGAACAGAAGGTACTGCCTCAGTAAATGTTGGTGATAATTGATCAGTTGATGGACGATGTTCCATTTTGAGCAAAATATTTTGTATAAAAACTTATTTTTGATTTCCACGCTTTGCCACAGGATTCTTTCAGCTAAGCAAAAAAAAAAATCCCAGAAAAATAACTGTTTTTCATTTTAATATTAGATGTATTACAAAATATAAGAAACTACCAAAAAACCGCATTTCATCCTATGGCTTTTTCAGTCTGGAATAAATCTGAAATACAAGCACTAATTTCGGACACAAGTACTACCTGATAACCTAACTCAAGAATCCCGGTTTACTTTTATCTGAAGACCGCCTAGGTAAGGAATAAACAGACTGGCACTGCGCTGTTTCTTTTAAATTTAGCTTTTCTAGCTGATTAAAAATTTGCATATTGTAAAAGTAACAGGTAAAGTAATTACTATTCTCTCTCTTTTTTCAAAAAATTTTCGCATCCATTACACGGCTCATAAAGAGAGAAACCAGTGTAACTATCAAAATTAATTGGCTATTTCTCATATTACATTTATAGAAGTGTATCATATCTTTTGTATGAATCAATATCTGCCGACTAAATATAATAATAAATCTAATCTGAATTTGAATCTGTTTCATAAAACACACAAATAAATATCATTTTGAGGAAAAATTATGTTATATTATAGCATCTAATATCCTAAAAGATAATCAGCTAGTGAAATATGTTACTTTATTCGATATGACTCACTTTTATTAATATATATATGCTAACGTTGACTAATAATCTCCCTTATGATAATTTCTGTCCAATAACACTCGTATGTGACGCATTTGAACTTGAATGTTACTGCCGACATTAATTAAAGCTTAACATAAACTACTCGAGCTCTACCAGCTTGTCTTTTGAAAGACAGCTCTCCTCAAGCCACAACAATACAGCAGACATTTTCCTTTATCTAGTCCAACTAAGAAAATGACTTGAAGTATGATTTATTCTTCTGAAACACTTTTTGAGATTTTAAATCTCGATAAATTGACTCAGAACTAAACTGAGCGGTTATTCGAAAAGGAATAGTTGAATAACACGGACTCGGACCCAACATCACATTTCCAGCAAACAACTAACCGCACTTTAACCTTTCCGTACTTTAATCCTCAAGCAATCCGGTAACCGAAACTCTCCCCTCCTCCCGGAAAATCCCCGAAACGATCGCATTTCCTTTGTAAGCCCAAACTTAAGCCTGGCAAATTGACATCCAGTCTGTTTGATTGCATCTTTCGCTACGAGCAAACTCTTTTTGCGTATAAAACATACATATATATCACTTACTTTCAATCTCTCATTGTCTCTTTTTTCTAAACTCTTTCTCCAATCTTGTCAGTTGTTTCGACATAAATCTCATCAATCTCTGTCGTAGTTTTATCAGAATGATATATATTTTCTTCGTTTCCCTCTTCACTGTCATTTCTTTCGATAGTTTCTCTTGTTATTTCGCGAGTTTTTGTTTAGGAGAAGGGTGAGAGAGTAATTTCTTCTGTTTTCGTTATCTGAATCAAAAAATGCAAATTCGAAGTAGCGAAATGCTTAAATTAAGCCATCACTTGTTGAAACAGAAGTGCTTCAGCATTCTCATTTTAGCAGCAAATTTATTTACTCAGTTGATTTGCGCTAGCCAATGGAAGTTAGTGATCGGATATGATTTTTGTTTGATAAGAATTTTTATCCTCTGGGAATTCGTTGGATTAGATTTTTACATTTTTGTCAGGTGATTTCTAGCTTTGATTTCATCCTTAATTTCTTCATTTTTTTCTAAAACTTTTCTTTTACTTTGATGTACTATTCATCTCTTACGGAAATCAACAAGTTCATTATTATTGTTGAATAATAAAATTTGTCTATTTAGCCAAAACACATGAAATAGTAAAATCATTGCAGCATTGTCCTAATGATACAATCGTAATTCTGATGGAACGAGTTAAAGAGAAAGTTTTCACTCGACCTATTGTTTACGGCAATACTGCCCATTATTTGGGTAAAAAGAGAGAAGAAGATGGACATACCCATGAATGGACTGTATTCGTGAAACCTTATTACAATGAAGACCCGTCAAAATATATCCGGAAGGTACAATTCAAGCTGCACGATTCATATGCTAACGCAACACGAAGTGGTTTTTTTTTCATTCGGAATTAAACTGTTATGTACTGGTCTAACTGGATAACTGATTGTTATCTGGTTAGCATATTATTGTTGCTATAGTCATACTTTGGGTGGATTATCATCTATTAGCCCAGTTAGATTGACAGCTGTTAATAGGAGACTTCATTACCTTATTAATTAATTGAGTAATTCTTTGCTAGTTGAATCAAGTTTACTTGACTGTTTTATTTCACTTTTTAAAATTATTTTGCTGTTCGTTTTTTCTTCATGTTTTATAGGGTGAAATAAGTATCACGAAGAACTTATATTAGCCATATTAGTTTCTGTGCATCAAATATTACTACTAACTAATTTTCGACTTAAGAAATATTGATTAAAACTAAAATTTCAAAAAAAAAATTAAGCTAGAAAATTGAATTTCTATTGTAGACTTTTGTGCTAATTAGTTACACGTTGTATCAAATGAGGAAAGTTATTTGCGCGGAAGCAAATTTCGCTGTTGATTAAATTTTTCATGAACCCTTCAGTACATACTAGAAGTGAATAGCAGAGCTTATTATTGGTTTTTAATTGCTGTACGGCACGGTAAAATTGTTGTGCAAGATAAGCGAACTGATTTGTAAATATGTAGCAATAACTTTTTCCTCTAGTCAAGTCTTTTGTAGTAAAAAAAATGTGGGATTAACATATGAAAATATTAATTATGTCAGCGCTGTGTTGCACTTTGCGTTACCTTTTAGTGATCGAGAAGCCGCCATACGAAGTGACCGAAACAGGATGGGGCGAGTTTGAGATTCAAATTCGAATATATTTTGTTGATGTTAACGAGAAACCGGTAAGGTTTTCTTACACAGCCTTAAATTTGGTACTGTTTTGTCGTCTTTGTTTATTAACTTACTTTTTTGTGGGTCAGTCACTAGTGGCATAATTTGGAATATTTTGGACAATAAATTCACTTCAAAATGCCATGAATTACATTTCTTGACAGGTTTTTTTTTTTATTAAGTTGCCATTAATGAATTAGTTTCAGACATTATTAAAATCCATAAAGATAAAGCGGTAGATTCGATCTTTTTAATTAGTTTGGCTTTTTAATCATTTGTCTTAAGGTAACAGCATTCCATTATCTCCGATTATTTCAACCACAAGTTACGCTTCCTAATGGTAAAACGATGGTCGCTGCGGAATACTACGATGAAATTGTAAAGTTTTTCTTTTTTTTTTTGGTCGTTTCTCTGAGTTTTGATGGGATAAATTTTGGACGCTACTGCGTATTCTCTTCGTAAGATAGTTTATTAATCGCTGATACTGAGTGATGTTTTAAGTAATCTTGTGTTTTCATATGCTCCGCAATATTCTATTCGAAATTTTTTTCATATTTCGCTATGATTTCTCAAAAAAAAGCCATCGAATGTGAAATAGTATTTTAGCTTTGTAGGTATTTCAAGAACCTACAATGGCAATGTATAAAGTATTATCACATTTAGAAGGGCGTAAAGCCGAACCAAGACGTTTTCATACTGACTGTGAGTTAGTTTCTCTTTAAAATTATATTTTATAACTCTTATTCCATCTTTTCTTGTACAGTGCAAAGTTTCTGGTAACTAATTTATTTGGAATATTATTTTCCATTTATTGAATAATATTTTATATAGCTTCTATTTTGCAAGATTATTTTCAGTCCCATTTGTACGTAAACGAACTCAAGAAATGATTAACAACGCAAGAAATGAAATAAACAAGGAAATTCAAGATTTGATGGATTCATTGAAAGCTGCCCATGAATTGATCGGAAAATATTCAAAAGAAGTTGACTCATTAGAAGCAGCTGCTGGAAGCACTGAAGATGGCAATTTTTCATGTGAAAATAACGGACAATCTGTAGGATGAATATTTTTCTAACTTAATCATCAGTTAATTAATTTGCTGTTTCACGTTATACATACAATTTACCTGGTTCATATTCATTTTAACGTTCGCATTGTTAGCTGTATAGTTGTTCCAATGGTAACAGTTTGACAGTTCCTCTTTGTGTCATGTTCCTTGTTGTTTAGTTCTTCGTTAACACATGCCATTTTAATGATTGATTTCCTCTGTCCCTAAATGAGATCATAATTTTTTAGAGGAACTAATTTTTTTTTTTTTTTTTTTTTTTTTTTTTTAGAGCTGCATATATCATAAAAATTGAAAATTGTCCAGCTTTCTCATATCTTGTTTATGATAATGGAAAAGACTAAATCGTTTAACGACTTATGCATAAAATTATTGCATTGGTGCACAAATGGGATGAGCTGTATTAAAATGTTTTCTGAAGCTTATCAATTTTAGGCGTTTTGTTATGTATGCACGCAATAACTTGAGGTTAAATATCAAGTTATTTTTGCTTCTAATGATTTGATTGTGATATTCCATAACCTCCACAAAGCTACATTTTTTGGTTCCCAGAAAAGCTGCTGATGGCTATGCCCAAAAATATTTTCCGTTTTATTATTTATTCTAATACTTACGAGAATTGTATTCTAATATCAGTTGTGCTTTTCGTGATGATTAGGGATGCATGTTCACGTCAGCGCTATTATCATTATTATTTTTTTCTTTTTTAGATTTGAGAGATAAATATTTCTCCTTAGAAAAGTATAGAATTTGGTTCTTATTCATTTGTGAGATGGTGAAGATTGGTTAATGGAAGGAATCGATATTCTTGTAGCCGTATGATTATGATTTTGCTAAAAAACAGCCAGAAGGTTTTCTACCATTCGCTAAATATTTATTGGCGCTAGTGGCTCCTTGTAGAGCTTGTTATTTTTGGCTGTTCATCGATTCTGTTATATAATTGATCTTTTTCTTGTAATCGTCTCCGTGCTGTTTTATCATCACATATTTTCTCATTACGAGATTTCAAAAATTGCTAGGTGTGATGTGACAGATCAAAAAGCATAAAAGAATGGGGTGGAGGTTGGCCAGCCAAACTTTTAGGCTCCTTAATTTACCGGTTCGTAGAGGATAGATTTCCAAACAGAGAATGACTCAATCGTCTTTAAATATTAGTATATCAGTGATTGAAGCTCTTTTTCTTCCTGTAATTTCCTACTTTGTTTTAAAATTTTTAGGGGATTGAATAAGAAGATAAGAGTGGTATTTATCATATCGATGAAAAATGCAAACACAGCAGAAAGAAAATAAATTTTCTATGATTCAAAGAAAAGGAAAGGATTTGTAAATGCCATTCGTCCCAAAACCATAATTATAAATTCATAGTTGTATGATTCGTAGTCAAAACATTCAAAAGTATTAAGTTGGTTTTATATGTTGAAATGTTCTAAAACTTTCATTAAATTAAAACTGGTGTTTTTACCAAAGTAATTTCAGTAGTTTATAATTGGATGACAGTTTCCCATCACAAATTTTATTAATGATTTTAAACAAATAAGCAATTTTTAGCACAAGTTAGATGGATTCACTGCAGGTGTTATGTTAATTACTGGTTAGGGTCAAATGAAATTATGCCCTCTTAGTCTTTTTTTTTCTTCCTGTTATCAGTTTTGTTCAGTCTTTTTTTTATCATTCTTGCAGTAGACATTATCTAATGAATTACTTTAATTACTTATTGTGCGTTAAAGAGAACTTCGAACTTCCGGTAAGCACTCTTAAATATGGAATGAAATCTCAGCTAACTTTTTTTTTGTTTCAAATGAAGTTAGGATGTTGCAGGAAAAAAGAAGCAGAGATATTTTTGAACAGTTTTCTCTTTCTCATTTCTTTGGTTTTTTTTTTGTTTAACTCATTAGGCTTTTTTTTTTTTGTGTCACATCGAGAGTTGGCTACTGTTGAAGAAAACAATCGATTACTCTTTTTAACATTCTTATTTTCTAGTACTTTTTCCTTCTTTTTTTTTCACTTTCCCATTACATTCGAAACCATTCCATTTCTTACTTTTTCATTCTTACATTGTAGTTCTTTTTTTTTCTTTTAAAAACATTTCACAAATAATAAATTGAAATTATTAATATTCCAAATTTTCTAAATTAATCGCGTAATTATCTAATCTAGATAAGTAATTAGTCCCATTTTAATTGAATGCGCGAGAAATTTATGGCTTGTAATTACAGCTTAATGTGATGTTCATTCATTCATTAATTGTGACATAATTCGAAATATTTCAGCTACCACTTTTAACAGTTGTAAAAGCTAATAGTTTCATCATTTTCTTCTACAAATTAAATTTCAAATTTTCTTTTCCAGTTCAAAGAATTTTTCCAATTTCTCTTTTCTTTTCTTTGCTTCTCTTTCGTTCTTCTCCCTCCCTCTCTCTCCCTCTCCCTCTCTGTCCCTCTCTCTCTCTCTCTCTCTACCATCTTCTATCCAATCAATATTGATTTTGATGATTTTCTGCTCGGTATACTAGCATTTTTCTCATTTTCCCTCATTGATCATCTATCAGACGCCAACGGTTAATTACTATCGACTGAGCGTGTCGGAATGTTTAATTAGTTTACTAGCCAATCTATCCGTCCCATCCCAGAATTCCTGATTTATTATCTGGAGTAGTGGTACCATCCGGAAACTCATCATTTATTGGCCATACTATTCATTCATCCGAAAATTCTTTTTATTGGCCACAGTATCCGTTTCATCTGGAATTTCCTATTTATACCTGCATATACATGGTCTGAAACTAACCGTATTATCATGCAAATTACACTCGTGAATCAGTTTTATGTTAATTAGATTCAATCCTCTTCATAATAAAACCGAGTTAATTAGTACTTCAGTTACTGAAATAATGATTTAGAGAAATATAATTGTTTTTTTTTTTGGAACTGCATAATATGCTATCGAGCTCTGTATTATTAGGTTGAAAAGGAAAAGTTTCTCCTAATAAAAAGATACAAATATTAATTTGGAATGTATCAGTTTCGCAATTTAGCAGTCCTTTACACTGACAAATATCACTGACAAATTAATANGCAGTCCTTTACAATATATCACTGACAAATTAATAAATTTGTTTTTTTCATTGACAAAATCACTTTGCATGTAATATTATTCGTAATTTATTTGTTGCATTACTTGTTATCGTTTATTTGTTATTCATTAGACATGTGTAGTATAATTTCATTTATCATTAATTCAACATTTCGGAAAATAATTGTAACATAATCAGTTTTTAAACATATGTTAAACTAAGTTTAATTACCACATTCCTCCTTGTTATGTCGATAAGCATGCAGTAAGTTTGTGAACATGCATATATATGTACACAGCATAGAGATTATACATATACTGATAAAGTCAAAGAATTAGTGATAAAATTATTATTATTATTGCTTAGAAATGCATTTATAAAGAAATTCTACCGCTGTTATATTTCTTGAGTAAAAAAAATGTGATGATGTCAAACAAATGTGTTCGTCAAAAGCAAATGATAACACTAAAATCATCTCCTTATATCAATCATACTCATAAGGGCTACATATTCAAATATTTTAGTTTTTTTACTTTTATTGACATTTGTCATGATTTGATCGCTTGTTCTCGTTCTTCCTCTATGTAGAACATTCCAAGATAGAAAGTAGAGAAATAGGCAAATCCAAGATTGAAANAGTTTTTTTACTTTTATTGACATTTGTCATGATTTGATCGCTTGTTCTCGTTCTTCCTCTATGTAGAACATTCCAAGATAGAAAATAGAGAAATAGGCAAATCCAAGATTGAAAAAAAAAAGGAAATTAAGATTTTAAGACAAAAAAATTGGAAAGAGAAAATTTTAACTTGGATAGGGAAATAATAATTGACTCGAATTTACCAAAAAATTTAAGACAGGAAATCCAATTTAAATTTTTTACCGAGTACCAATGTATTAATACGATGGCAAGAGATTTTGCGTTTTTCTTGTGCAATGTAATGTAGCTATCATTATACCCATTTTAGGTGATAATAGTGTTTAACGGCTATGATTTCATCAACTAAATGGATATTAATTTCTGCTAATAGTGATAATTATTCTTTTATTAATCCTTAAAATTGATCTGAAATATTATCACTATGACTATATACAGTAATGAATTACATGAGTGGTATAATTTTTGTTGTTTCAAGCAGTTCACTTCACTAAATTCAATTTCTCTTTATCGAATATTAGTAACTTAGGAATTAAATTCGTTCACCAATGGATCTATTTTAGTGTGACATGAATATTCTTGACCGGTATGCAGATTTTCTTGTTTTAAAATTAAATTACTATGAAGAAAAAAAATTGTGTGCTCGAGAATCTTGAAGAAAATTATCGTTTTTATTTTTTACTAGGCGGGATTTATGGATTTATGTGCACTACATTTACAAATTTCGGGAAATTCATTATAGAATTTCATTATTTTGTAATCTGATTAAATAATTTTACGTAGTAAACAAATATTAAAATGTAACCAACAATAAATAACAAACCTAAAAATACTGATCAAAAACTTCAATAAATCAGTGAAGGATGGAAATTAGAAAAGAGTGGGAACCCCTTATTAAATTTTACAGTCCAAAGAAATGAGAGGATGAGGGAAAATTTTGAATAGCTTAATACTGGGCCATAATAATTTGAAAGTTGAAATTACAACGTCAGAAATTATCAAATGAATGATAGCAGGAAAGGTATTTAGTAAACAAAAATTGATGATATGTGCAGAGGGAGGTAATTTTTTAAATTAGCTTATCATCCATAAATTATTCGAGAGAAGTCGCAAGGAGAATGATCACGTCATCTGTATCAATCCTTTATCATCGTTATCATCATCACTGATAAAAGACATTTCTTCCAGTAGCAGTTCTTTTCGTTCGCTTCACCCTTTCGCTCCCTCTCTCTCCCTCTCTCTCTCTCTCTCTGAAAGAGATTGAGAAAATTTCAAACAGTTGGATGCGCTATTTCTCATTTTTTTTTTTTCTTTAATTTATAGTTCTTTGACTATTTTTGCCTTAGGCATTTCTCTCCAAAATAATTGACTGTTAAAAATTAAAACCACTGCGCAATGAGAAAAAAAATTCATTTTGCATCTCAAAATTTACTCAGAAATTTCAATCTTTATTTCATAACAAGACCTTTGATTTCTTTTCCTTTCAAATTTGACAAAATTTCAGTGAATCATTGGGCACTCTAAACAATGTCATTTTTGGGAGAACTATTCCATTCTGAAGGAAAAAATAATTCTGTAAAATTTACGATAATATTTTCCGTACACAAACTAATCGGCTAGCACCACCATAAAAGACTATAAAATCAATTTTTAATACTTTTTGTCAGTTTGCTTAAAGAACTTTCATCCTTTCATCTCCATCAACTGTAATCGTATTTCAGTCAAACTCCATCGAAATTAAACATTTATATATATATATATATATATATATATACTGATATATACTTATATATATATATATATACTGATACGTGATATATATATATCACGTACGTACACATGCATACAATAATTTATATACGTAGATACAGATGAGGAGCGTTCAAAAATCATACACATCGGTGTGAACGTATGCATGGGACTGATATTAATTTCGGAAAATTAAATATTTCTAATACATTTGCAAAATTTATTGATTTTTAAGTAGCTTTCATTTAACTATTTTATAAATAGTATGTTTAGTGATTAATGATGAATTTAAGGGTCGATTTCATTTATCATATTATCAGTTATTGTCCTATTGATAGTTTGCAGGGTTATTTGTGTAGCAGAAATGTTAATGGAACGATTACTGATAAATAGCTGGATAAATGTAGATTATTTAGTTTGCTAAAAATAAAATGATATATAGTATGCTTTATTCGTTGCATGAAATTCTCGGGAATGCTAAACAGATCAGGATATATTCATGGTGACTTTTTCTCCAGTGATGACATTATCACTTTGTCGTAGTTTTATCATGGTAGGTGATAAAAAAAATTTTTTCAAAATTGATTATTTAAAGTTGCAATGTTAATAAAAATTGATTTGTAACAGTTCGTCACGCAAGGTGAGACATTGCGAATGAACGTAAAAGGACGTACGTTTTCCGTAATCCAGTCGTAAGTATTACGTTACGATTGGTTGAGTTATATAACCTTCCCTATGATCTAATCAATGCTATTAGGAATTTAATTTTTGTTAAATTTGTTCTTGCCAATTAGGTCAGTTCCGTAACAATCGTTAATTATATCAGTTTTTACTGATTAAATTTCTTCAAAATTATCATATCTGTAGCATTAAGTGGGCTTCACAAAAATCGCAAAAATTTAACTTCAGAATAGAATAAGTAGCTTGATTTATTTGATCACATCATTTAATACTTCATCATTCTGATTTTTCGTCAGTGATGGCTGATTGCTATCTACTACTTTTATTTGAATCACTGTTGCATTTCATTTTCATTCTTGCCATTTCCTTATCAGTGAAACCATCCTGCTGATAAGCACCACCAGTTAGATCTGGGAGTATTCCTTTTGGATCTGCAGGTATTCCGTAGACATTTGATTATCTTTTAACTGAATTAGTGATAAACATTGCTTCAATTCTTTCAGTCTTTTTTTAATGATAATTTATTGCAAACAATTATTATATCCCTTTAACTGCATTTGTTTATTTAATAATTATTAGGATTCTCCGTCATGCATCCTAAAGTGTCCCTTAAATATTTTTTCTTTAATTAGTAATCCTCGATGGTAATAATGTGCTAGTGAGAAATTAGCAAATCTGGATTAATACCATCCGTAGTAATACTTCGATAAAATCTTAAAAATGCAAAAGTGATAGTAGAAAATTATAGGACAATAATAATTTTTTTAATTATTTGCTTTTTTGAAAAAATTTTTAATTTTATTTTCAGTTCCATTAAATGCATGTATGATGTGAGGAATAAAAAAAAGAAAGTGGTAAATATATTATTTATTCTGCTAGAAGCTCTAATTTTCAAAGTTTACGTAAAAAAAATCCTCAGAGAGGTGATCTTCATTGTACGTGGAAATATTAACTCAAATTTTTTATATTTGACTTTTTATACTTTCTTTACTTATACTTCTTCATCATTTCTTTTTTCTTCGCCGATTAAATTTTTCACACCGTTACTATTTTATTACTTTTTTGACCGGATAGATATTAATGTACCTTTGTAGGTGGTAATTTAGTTCTTTTGCCGGATAGATGAAATCTTTATCGGATCGGATAGACGGTGAGTTTTAGCATGGCAGATTATTAAATCTTTACCGAATGATTGATAAATTTTCATAAATGATTGAATTCTGCCGGGTGGAATACAAGATCTTCATAAATGATTAAATTTTCATCGTGTGGATTGAAAAATTTTTGCCGGATAATATTATAAATCTTAGTTGCTTGAAATGTTGAACTTCTAGATGGGAATATTTTTTTGCATTTGTTTAGGAAAATGAAAAAGAAAAAACAGACACTTTTTCATTTTCCTAAACAATCTGTAAAAAAAACAAGCGAAAAGAAGTTCAGATTTGTTGCATTTTATTTCTAATCACTTTTTGCTTATTTTGATATGCACAATTTATTTCTCACCTTTTACTTGGAATGAGTTTTTTTTTTTTCCGTTTCAGTTTTACTTTTAATTTTTCTTTTTCTGTTTTCGAAGTGTAATGTTTAAAAGAATCGAATAAAACGATGACTAATTCAATAATTGTTCTATTTACTTTTCCTCTTCAATAATTTCTTGTGTGTATTGACTTTTTTTAAAATTTTTTCAAGAAAGATTAATGCTATTTAGTCATTTCTGGTCTATTTTACTTATTTATTTTTTGATAAATAATATAAATTTAATCATTGTTGATTTGTTTTTGTTTTTGTAATTAAAGCATAATTAGTGATAGCATTTCATTCTGATTATGCAATTTCGAATTATATTTTTCAAACGAATAAAGTAATTGCCACTAAGATTCGCGCAATCTATGAGGAAGAAAGTATAAAATATATGATTTGCACAATTAACAATTTTATGATTTACACTTTGCTTATTACCTTGCGCATATTAGATTTGTTTTTTCTTCGATATTCAATTTTTTTTTTGAACTTTTAATCATATTTTAACATTAGGATATTTTGTTTTAACCAAATATAAGCAGAATAACGGGAATTAAAATTCCTTTTCCATTTAATTTTAACGATCATCATCATTATCCTACGATAAATTATCATGACTTTTTCGATATCAGTTTGATGCAATAATCGAGTTACTTTGCCGTTAGTGATTACTTTATTGTTGTTATTTCCTTGCAGTAATGATTACAATTTTGCAGATTGGTTACTGATTATAATTACTTCTAATTTACTCAAATTAACTTTTATTATCAAATAAATTTCTAATTAATAACGACAAAATGCCACTGACCTGTTCCGATTGCCCTAAAATATGTTGCTCGCTTATCATTCCTGTAAGTATTCCTTTGCAAAAATTAGAAAAAATTATAAATGAACAAAGTTGTTCTAACTATTATCCTGAGACTATTGACGTAAAAATGGAACAAAACCTAAAATTATGCTTGTTATTCATTCCGGAACTTTTTCCATTTCCAAACCAGAGTGATAAGATGGAATTGGACATATGTCAGTTCTCCAGTCCATCATTAAAAGATTGTTCCGGTCAGAATATGATTTATGTACCTTGTTATTTTATGAGCAGTTAATGAAATCACTGTATCACATCATGGAACAATCTTTTAATAATAGATTAAAGAATGGATTTGAAAATTGAAAATATTTCCTATTGCATTCTTTCCACCCAGGAACATATGATATTTTAAAAGTAAAAAATTATTAACCTAGAAGCATATCGAAAATTGAAGTATTGAGAAATTCTAACGAAAAAAGATTATGAATTGTAATTCTTGTTTAGATTC
Source organism: Setaria digitata (assembly GCA_003640385.1). Classification (NCBI taxonomy): domain Eukaryota; kingdom Metazoa; phylum Nematoda; class Chromadorea; order Rhabditida; family Setariidae; genus Setaria; species Setaria digitata. The sequence goes on along the minus strand of RCAB01000026.1, from coordinate 18,377 downwards.
GTAAGTTTTCTTTGAATTTCTTTGATAAAAAATTTCAATTTAGAGTCTTAAAAAGGCCAAATAACAATAATTGATGATCAAGATGACTGTTCTACGAATAATTAATATATTTGAAGATACTGATTTCTAAACCTAATTAAAAGCTATTATTTTATTTCAGCCTGTTGGTGTATTTTTCGAAAAAGGTTGTGGCGCCGATTTGGCAATTAATATTCTTCTAACTATACTCGGTTACGTACCTGGTTTAATACATGCTTGCTTCATTATCGTCAAATATTGAGACTGATGGTATGCAACGAATTACTGAATATTCCTTTGCTTTTAATTCCTTATTTTAATTCCCATCGCTCATTTTCCATCTTCCCAATCGTTCAACCATTTCTCTATTCAAATGTAATTGGAACTTAAAATACTAGAAAAAGTTTGAATATTCCAAATTATCAGCAATATTAGCCAAAACAAAAAAGTCACTTAAATTCATTACTTATGGAACTAGCACGAATTTCGTATGCATTTAATTTAGTTAATAAGGTTAACAAGTGTTTTTCGTTTCAAATGCTTTTTCCTTTAAATATTTCAATTTTTTGTTCAATTTTTACTATCAAGTATCTTCGCAATATGTTTTTGTTGACCAATACTACTTCCACAATTTTTATGCTTTTATCGATTAGCATTCAATTTTTATATCGGATTTTCTTTTATGTAATATTTCATTTTATGCATTCTGTTTTTCCGCTTTATCCTATAATATTTTAATATGCCTCTTCTACTCTTCAAAAACAATGCCAAGTAATTAGTATGATCACTATATAGTATTTTATTTCCTGCTAATTATGCTTCCTTTTTTTGTTCTCTGCCCTGCAACTTTTCTTATTTACAATTTAATTTAAATGAACAACATGTTGTTTAATTTTTTGTTAACAGTTCAAATTGCTTATAGCATAACACGAGAACATTGAAATCAAATTTTCATTTATTTATTTATTAATTCTTTTAAGCAAAAAGTAATAATGTTAACAAAAGCATTGATTATTATATTAATTACATTATTACATCAATCACTTCTGCAACAGTTGAACTCATAATTGCGCAGCAGCGCTGTCATCTAGCGTATGACGTAGATATGTGCGTAAAACATGTGACATTTAAATTTTCAAAGCGTGATAAAAAAGAGAAAAAAAAATGATATTTAAACTGTACAACATATAATGTTATTAAAAATATTCATACAAATTAGCATTTCGTGAAAAAATCTGAAGATTATTATCATAACGTTAATGAGGCCAAGATTATTGATGAAAGCCGCACAATTTGAATGAAACTATTGGACCGAATCCTAAAATCAAATCAAATCAACTAATATTTTTTATGAGTTTTTTTTTTTATAAGAACGATTTCACGATAATTTGATTCATATTGTTATTCATTTAGGAAATTTTTGCTCTTCAAATTCGACTATCGAAAACAAATTCTGGAAGGAGAAAATAATTAAACCTAATCAAATGTAGATATTATAATAAAAATTTCATATTATTCAACAATAGGAACCTGAAAATAACCTTTACCCCATGGAATAAATACTTTTCAAGCAACTTAAGCGTACACTATCCATTTTATAGATGATACCTCCTGCATCCTGACTAGTTCACCTTTTCAAGACTAGCTTAAATGCTGGCTTCTTGTGCTAAATATCTTTCTGTTTGATACAGAATCGACTAAAAAAGGAAAGAAATTGTATCCTTTATTACTCCTTTCAAGCGCTGATGGATTTTGTTGTTCAGAAAAACTCTCCTCCCATGTTAGGATAAATTAGGAAAGGAAGAAAATGAACAAGGCATTGGAAATAACCTTATCATATCGATTCACATTTTAACAGTCATATCTAATTAGTCTAATTTATCGTTCTGGATTGGAAATTTTCAATAAATAGAGAGAAAAATTAATTACTGCTACCACATCTGAAATGAATTGAAAAGTCTGGAATGAGATAATTCAATTTATCTTAGACATTTTGCACTTTAAAGAGCATTTTAACTAGTTTAATTAACTGTAAAAAAAAAAAAAAAATTAAGGAAAGAAAAGGTTTATGATATGTAGGATGATGACTGTTCTACTAATTACACTTTAAACTTAATGATTCATATAGTTTAAATTTTTCTTTTTCTTTTTTTGGAAATCTATTATTAGATTTGAAAACGAAACAAATAAAATAGTTCAATACCCAACTTCTTTTTTTTTTCTCTAAACTTCTTTCTATATAAATATTTCCATTGTAAAATTTATTGTTTTAATAATTAAATCATTTTTAGTTGTCAAATCTTTTCTGCGCAAATTTCATTGCTTCCGGGAAAATATAGATCTGTTGCTTCAAAATGAGTTTATAACTTTTTTTTTAAAAAAAAATTTGAAAGAATAAATTTACTGATTTCTTCTCAAATTTTAAAATGACATTAACAGCTTAAATTCTTGTAAGTACTGCGTGAAAAAAATAAAGTACTTGAACAAACTCATGCCGGCAATATTTTTGGTTTTATAATTTGATTTCATCTGAAACTTGTAATCGTCCGAATTTATAAAATTTGAAGTAGGAAGATTACTAAAAGCCAACAGTTTGAACAACTTTAATTTCTTGTGATTTAATTTCCAGTCTAAACAAATCCAGGCCGAAAATACTGTTATGAATTGTTTTACTAAGAATATCATTTTACTGATAATATAATTGTAAAAAATGGTAATCAGTAATAAATTTGCATATGGAACGAGCTGGAAATGGCCTTATAAAATAAACAAGTTTAAGTTGAAGATCTCATTGCATAGTTTATTTTCCGTTCAGCTGCCGGAAAGAATCTTGCAGAATCGACGGAAAATGACATCATCTTTGTCTGACTTAGAAAGGATGGCAATTGAGGTCGATTCCTTGACAAGGTGAGTAACATGGCAGTAAGGGACAATGAAATAGAGACTGCAGCACAATTTGAATTCATAAAAGATTGCTGAAGAATTAGACAGAATGAAATTAAAACAAGTAAGATAATGAAAGGCTCAAGGAACTTGAAGCACTGATAACTGCATACTGATAGACTGATCGAGAGTGATTCAACAAACTTGTCTATATTTACATTACAAACACTGCAGAGAAGATATGTTAGTGTTAAATGAAACTGGAGCCATCATCCAGAAAGGCTTGGTACTGCATGGTTGTAAGCCAGCTGTACGAATTGGTGATACTATCATTGCTGTTAACGATAAGCAGTTTGATACAAATGAAGATTTGACACAGGCCTGTTTTTTTTTTTTTTTATTCGAGTTAAAAATTCTCGTCTGGTTGATAGATTGTTTGAATAAATAAACATGCAGCATGTTAAATGCATTAATTCACTTAACAATTGTGACATTCCCTAATTTTTGGTTTGGAGAAAAAAACCACGTAGTTTATTTCATGACTAAAATTTCATAATCAAGATTTAATTTAACTTTCTCCTTAAAAAAAAAAAATTCAGCTTCTAAAGCAAGCAACAGAGTCACAAGCAAAATTTATCCTCACGGTTAACCGTCAAAAGGGTGACGTAGAAAAAGAAAGTAAAATTGATCGCTATGTAATCGAACTGAAAAAGAATAACGAGAATGAATCGTTTGGCGTAACTCCAACTGTTGACCAAGATTGTGTAAGTTAATTAATTAGAATTTCACTTGAATTTTTAAAGAAAAATCAGCGAAGTGTAAACAATGTACGGAATTCAAGTAATTATTAATGAATGATCTGTTCAAATTTTTATTTAAAAATACACAAGTAGAAAAGAGCGATCATATTTTTAAGGTGCTAGTGAAAAAGGTAGATGGAATAGCAGCTGAAGCTGGTATCAAGGAAAAAGATCACATTAAACGTATAAATGATGAACCAATACAATCATTGGAAGATTTTGAAAATCTTATCAAGGGACAGCAAAAAATTGTTTTATATATTTCTCGTGGCTCAAAAATTATCAAAAATAAAGTCGAATTTGAAAAAAAAGTGATTCACTTTCCTAGAATCTAAAAGCTTAGCAAATCAAAATTACCAAATCGATTCTTATTCAAGTACCATTCAATTATCAATTAAATCAATTACCAAATCGATTCTTATTCAAGTACCATTCAATTATCAATTAAATCAACTCTAGCGTAAGGAAATGAGAAATGGAGAAAAGTAAATGATTTTCAGGTTGTTAACATACATGTGCCATATGAATGTGGAGATGTTTTGGGTATAACAGTAAAGGATTTAGTCATTACTAAAATACAAAACGGTTCAATTGGAGAGGCAAAATTTGAGGTAAATAAATTAGCACAGAGTGCCGGAAATTCCTGAAAAGGGAAAGGATCCTTAATATTTGGTCCCCAATGGGATGGATTCTGTCCTGTAAGATGAGTGATAGAGAAGTAAAGAACATTAGCTGAAATTCATTCCATCGAGAAATTTTATCAAGATATTATCTGCGATGAAATGCTTTTAATTAATAATAAATAAAGAAATATTTACAGCTAGAAGACAAACTAATCGACATAAATGGAACGAAATTAGAAGAGGATAAGCAGCTGTACGATTTGTTACAGCGAATAAATAATGACCTGGAAATAAATGTCATCAGAAATGTGGCCAAGAAAGAAAGTACGGGAGAAACAGCTGATGCATCATCATCAGTTACCACAATCATTTACAGAGTTCTCATTTCACTCTCCGTCAGTTCTCTTGCCTTTTTCAACTCTAGTCTGTCTTAAATATGTGACACAATGACTGTGACTGTGAATGAAGTAATGAGTCTATGGTCTTAGTCAAAGTATTAAGAAGCTTTGATACAGATGGCACCTTGTGAAGCACTAGGAGTACGTCCGGATGAGAATCTGATGATTTCGAGCATTATGGATAAATCGCATGCTCAAGGTAGATTCGAACTTGGTGATGTAATCAAGAAATTAAATGGTATTCCAATTAAGGATCGTAACCAATTTTTCAAATTATTCGAGGAAGCTACTGCTGGAGGAAGAGTGAACGTAATGCTTGCCTCTTAACATCAGCTTTTAATTCCGAATTATCAGTTCACTTGAACATCACATTGAACAAGAAGGAGACAGTGAAAACCACTTCTTTAATTAACAGTTAAATAAGAAGCAATTTACTGAGTTGCTTATCTTGACGATAACATCATGAACACTTCAGGTTATTGTGATAATTAGACTTTCTTATCATTTGCACTACTAAAGGATGATAATGATAATAGACTGAATAAAGATGGAAATGACATAACAGAAGTGATATGTGTTTATTCAGATCATCGTTGAGCGTAGTGCTGAACGTGAACTGGAACTGGAAAAGCGACTTTTACCCCCAAACATCGAGAAAATAATCAAAAGGCATGCTGGCTACGATTATATTATTGTGAATGTACGATATGATTCAAGTGCAGGCCGTCCTTTCGGGTTAAACGTACGTTTTTCAAGTTGGAGACAACAAAGAGTTCAGTGAGCTAAATTGATAGGTCAAAATCTCAAGAAAAAAACTCATAAGGATGAATAGTGCTAAATTTGATCCTTCATTCCATCTAAAAATTATTTCATGATGATTGTAAAACAGTTTCCCTTAGACACTGATAAAAACAAGAGTTCCGCGGACTTCCTGGGAGAGTAATGAATAGAATTTTCGACTCGTTCTTAAGTAGGTTTTGCTTTAAAACAAGTTCTTCATTGTTTTAGAAGTTATATTGAAACTCATCAAATAATTATGGAACTTTTTAATAACCGTTCAGAAATTCTTCAGATAGCGAATGTCACTGCACACAAGATCATTATTCCTGAACTGGCTGCAAATACTGTAGCTGGTGACTATTTGAAAATTTACGACCACATCATAGCTATCAATGGGATTCCGGTATCAGATGTTAATGTAGCAAAGAAAATGATACGTGAATGCGGTGCGAACTTCCAAGTAATACTCATTTTCTTATTCTGCGCAGTGGCAACCTCGTCAGATCCATCAGACTGATCAAACTCAACTGATTGGAAATGAAGAGTTAATGATAGTTTGAAAAGAGAACAAACGGCGATTTGTGCTGAAATGTGTTTCCTTTGTTTCAAGTTACTTTAGGCCGTGATTGAAAGACCCATTACCTTGGACAGTAATGGAGAAATTAAGCGTGAAGTTGATGAATGGAAACGAAGAATGGCCCGTCCTACAAATCTTGAGCAGATGCCGTTAGATGTACAGGAAATAGTTGAGAGACATGTAATTCTTCATAACTCTTCAGTAGTTATAAAACTCAAATTTATGTACGTATCAAATGGAACCTCGGAATTCATTCCAAAAGTGCAAAAGCCAGCCAAGTTCGCACACTTGAGTCAAGAGAAGTTAATTATAGTAGGAAAAATCCAGCCTATTTCTTCTTATTAGGCAAGATTTAATACGTTTAAAAAAGGATTTAGGTGCACTTTTCCAAAAAAAAACATGCAATTTCGAAACAACCAGCACAAAAAACCAGTACAGCGAAAAATCAGGCTTATAGTCTTTGATGCCAAGCAGCAAAAGTTAAAATATAATCATTTCTTCTTAGTTCAAACAACGAGAAATCAAGCAAACCACCAATCTCATCTCGGTTCTTCGTAAACCAACTACTCAGAGACGTAAAATTCACTTCTCAGAGCGTCACATTGAAACAGAAATTCAAAGTGACACACCTGTGACGAAGCGTCTGCGGTCGTGTCGATAAATCAATTTATGAAGAGTGTGACAAAACTCCCTTACCATAAGCAAGTTAAAAAATATATATCAATAAAAAGATTATGATCATTTGTAATTAACAATCTACTAAAAGTTGAAAGCTGCTAGAGAATAAAGAAATATTAAACTACATACTCAACAATATTCAAGTCACTTTTGAAATAAGTAATCCTTAAAAAAAATAAATTTGACAATTGACAAAGGCATTTGCAATAAATGGGTTTGAACTTCACTTTCTTATCTTACTTTGAAGAAGATATGTCGTAGATTTATAGGAAATTCGCTGTAATAAATCAAAGTGAGAGAATCAATGCTTCGTATGGGGATGCTTTTAAGGAGTAAGAGAGTAGAAGTGTTTTTATTCGCATACCAAACAATGCTTAAAATTTTCATGGCAATCAAAATAATCTGCTTCTTCGCTCTCCAAAAAATGGTCTGTTTCAACTACTGTTTTTTGCTGACATTTTTGAGAAAAAAATTAGAAGTTTGACCATCAAAAAATTCTCTAACCTTATCTATCAGTTCTACTGAGTACTTTGGATTTCTCATCAAAGAAAGACTATTTAGACATTCAACAACTTGGAAAGCATAGAATTTAACGCAGCAATTCAAGCAACAGTGAAAATAATCCGTTGTTGTCGATCAAGCATGAGAACTCCGTTAGCAGTATAAACATTAATACATTCTTGCACAGTTTCTTCTGAAATCCCTTTAGCGAAACATTTTTTAAACACTGTCTGCAATGGAAGAGAACGATCCTCGTCATCTCTGGTACTGTGATACAGATCACGAATGACCGCAAATGCTTGATCAAGAATTGGAATTTCAAGCTGCTGCTTTTTCTGTTCTGTGTTAATTGAAGCTCGACAAGCCTACGATAAAAATAATATGAATTTCAATATTCATACACTTTAATTACGGACAAATAAAAGTCTGAAATTAAAAAGTACTTAAGATTTCTTCAGAATGTCCGGAAACCTTTGAAAAGTTAGGATGTATTTTTCAGATTCTTTAATAAAATCAGAAGTGTAACCTCGAGAAGACGGACAGCTTCGTCGATATCACTAGACTGAACTGTATCTGATAGACGCAGACGAGCCAGCGCTGAACTCAATCGAATAACCGCCAATAAACATCGTGGGGAAGTGAATAATGAATTCTAAATACTGCATCTTAAAAAAGTGAAAACAAGTTGTTGATTTGTAACTAACAAAATGTTCTCTGTAACAGCAATGCTTAAAAACAAAAAATCCTTAAAAATAAATTTATAAATAAAAAGCAAAAATAAACCTAATAGAGTGTGAAAGACAACCTTATTATTCCGTGCCTCTTTACGAAGATCCACATACATATCCACAAGCCGGTCACGCAGCTTTTCTTCAATTACAGGTTGTTTTTGTTTACAAATCGCTATATACCGTCTAGAAATAATGGATGGAATCCTTTTTGAAAACAAACTAATATCACCTTCACAATAAAAGATGGAAGTCAAGAAATTTAAGCATAGAAACTCTGTGCAAGGGAATAAAAGTACGGATATAGTCAAGAGTAAGCAAGTTTTGTAACTTCAAGACTATAAATGTTCTTATACAAATATCAAATCTTTCACCTGATTAAAGTCATATCCAGCGGTTTCATTCCTTCCTTTTCTGGTTCATGTCCTTTCATATGAACATAAGTGATATGCTCCGCCAGACGCTTGTCACTTTCACGATCCGGTTGGTCCTATAATTTATTACCTCAAACAAAATCAGAGGCTTCAGAAATCTATATTTTATTTTAAGAAAAACCTGAATAAGCCAGAGAAGATCGAAACGTGACAGAAGCGCTGCCGGAAGATCGATATTATGTTCGATGCTTCGTTTCGGATTGTAACGTCCAAATGCAGGATTTGCAGCAGCAATGACCGAAACACGAGCATTAAGTGTAGTCAAAATCCCTGCCTTAGCTATTGAAATTGTTTGCTGTTCCATGACCTAAACATAAAAGAAATCTATGGCCAACGACAGTTTGATGTAGCCACAGATTTAAACAAATCAAGCCTTATATTCATCTAAATTTCTGTAATTCCCATCATAAATGCTAATATTAGGAATTGATATATTTATTCATTTATATTTGGAGTTCATATAACTTGATTTAGGTTTCATGTGATCCTTCCTGTTTTGAACTCTTCTAAATTTGGATAGGACAACAGGAGAAATTAATATCTGAAAATAGGTAACCAGTGACAAAAATTCCACCTCATGAATAGCCGTTCGATCAGCATCCATCATTTTATCAAATTCATCGATACAACAAATGCCCCTGTCAGCTAGCACCAGTGCTCCCCCTTCTAATGTCATTTCACCAGTAATAGGGTCTTTCATCACCGCAGCTGTAAGGCCAACACCAGAAGAACCTCGACCTGTAGTGTACTGAGAACGAATTGCCAAACGATCTACGTAGGATAAAAGTTGTGACTTCGCCACACCCGGATCACCCATTAAAAGAATATTAATGCAACCTAAACTGAAAAAGACATTAGTACGAAAACATTATTGCGCTATTTTTAATTTTCCTGTATATATATAAAGAATAATAACGCAGCCTAAACTGAAAAAGTGTGTATTATATTCTACATTGCATATCTTTCAAAATGATACCTCTAACTTTCATTCCACTGACATTTTTATCAACTCCTCCAACAAGGGCAAGTAGCAGTGATTTTTTGATATCCAAATGACCATAAATTTCTGGAGCAATACTATAAGCCAATAACTCATAGAAATTATCTTGTGAAACTACTTCAATTTCCTCATCCGTCAGTTCATATTCTTCACCAATGATATCTTCACTATTCTGAAAAAATCATCATCTGCTTAAAACTACCACAGAACTTTGAAAAAAAAGGAATGGAAATCTGTCGTCTTACTTTAAGACAAACACTTTGATGTATATAAGATAACCATTTTCGCTTATTCTTTTTCAATGTGTAAGTCTCTTCACAGAATTTAAGAATAAAAAAATATTTTTACTTACTCTATTTACAAATGTTCAATTGAAAAACAGAAAAAAAAATTTGAACACAAACCATATTGATGTTTTCGATGTGGTGAGCTTCGACAAAAACTTCAGTTGTTAAGCCTCCGGTTAATTGTCGAAAACCAGTCCGCATCAGAGGAGAAAATATGCCGGTAATTCGAACAATATCTCCTGGTACACAGGCTCTGGTGTTTTCACCAACAACGTTTACTACCAAAGAGCGTGGGATACTACCAACAGGAACTTGTTCACTCTAAATCAAAATCCGAGGAGTAATAAAGCCAACGAATGAACTGGAATAATAGTTCACAGTTAGCAGTCTCAAACTTTCACCCTTCCAACTTTGAAGTAACAGTAAATGCGATATTGCTTCTTCAACAATTTGAATATAACTCATATGAAAAACTCATTGCATAATGAGTAGAGTAAATAGATTTACAGCTTACAAGCTCCTGAATTCGCATTTCCTGAAATTTTATAAACTTTGATCCGCGAATTTGCATTTGCAAACGCCCATTTGCCTTATTTTCAACACAATCCTTCGATGGACAGTTAAGAGGTGGCATGAAGGCTGGTCCTGCTATCTGAAATTTTAAAAACGAATAAATAAATGAACATTATTTCTCTCAAGATGATTCATCTTAATTTAGAAATTTGTAAGGCAACAGTCCTTAAAGAAAATGAACCTTATCTTCTCATATCTTTAATTCATAAAAAATGGAATAATTTTTTTGTGAATATGCAAAGCATTAACCGGCTGATAAGTTTCACAACCACAAGTGTCACAAGTATACGTCATAACAGAAGCCATTGGTTTCACTTCTGTTGCTCGAATAACAATACCACTTATTACGATCAGTTTACCAACATGAGCCGCTTTCACTTCTCTTATTGCCAGCGGTTTATTCAAGGAGCTTCCTTTGAAAAATACTTCACTGAAACATGTAAAACAAGGGCAGTTCAAAATTTGCTTTCATTTAAATGGTATGGTTACAAGGATCACGAACGCAATCGACAGGTTGTATTAAATGAGCAAACCGATGCTGCCTCAATTTTATAAAAAAGCGGAACTTTTGAATTGTAATTTAAGAAAATATATTAAAAGCATACAAACGACGAAGAAGCTGAGGTGGATATTTTTTGCGCAAATCTTGAATTTGATCTGTTCCACCATAAGTTTCGTTCTGCTTTTTGTCCAAATAAACACGTTGAAATATGAAAGCATCTAGTGCATCTTGAACAGGTGGCTAAACATAATCATGACTAAGTATAATCATTTTGAATCAAAAGTTAACAGTGAAAATCTACCTTAAGATCAGTAAAAGAAAAATCGAAAAACTAGAAACAGGTTACAGCAATACAACTGCTTCTCAAAATAAGTATTGATTGTTTATTCCAACGGTTTCAAGTATGTGATAATAGACAGTATTACGTACTATAAAAACCATTTTGGTCCAAATAAAAAATAAGAGAATCTTTCGTTACTAGCTTTTGTGACAGTAAAAACTGAGTGTATGAATTTTTTGATAAAAACACAGATTCTCGATCTCACATTATGATAAAAAAATATCAATTAATAGCTAAAATACCCGTCTACCGCCCAATTTCTGCTGGATCAGAGAGTCAATCACATCGTTAAAAAGCATGTGATAACGTCGGGCATTCTGCTGGATAGCAATGTAAAGCGCAGGATCGTACTCGTTCACATCATCCATATTGATATATAATCCAACCTGAATTTTTCACGGATACTACTTGATTGAGGATACAGTAATAGCTTTCGAAGAGATGTGATAGTTATCTATTATTTGCAATTATTACTATCATCGTTTTCTCGTTACTACTACTTTTCTCTTATGATAAGTTAGACTTGCATCTTTGATGAATTTATTAAATTTCGACCGTTTTCAGAAAACACTTATAATGCAAACAAGGATATATTTTAGCTCTTAAAAAATTGCTATTGCTATTATAGTCAGTTCTTCTATCACTATAATAAAATAAACTATTTGCCATTTTCTGACAGTCTTTATTGATGTCATCAATGTTAACAACATTATCAATATCTGTATTAAATTACTCAAAACACCTGTTCACGTTCAGCAAGGCGAGCAATCTGTGTATCATACGTAAATATTTTCATGCCATTACTCTCCTCATGATAAAATGTAGTTAGGAAATCCTGTATCTTTTCTTTTTCTCGGTCGTAATCGGTGATTTCATAAGCCATTTCCCGTGATTTACTAAAATGACACCATTATAAGCACCAGAAAAAAGATAAATGATAAAGCAGCAACACAAAAAAACAAAAAAAAAAAAATTGCGAATTTCAGAGGGACAATTCTAATAAACGATTTTCAAAAACAGTCACTCTTTTTTTTCCTATTCATCACACATTTCCTAACTTATTCCCTCGCAACACTTTTCCCGTTCTTGAATAAATAAATTTCAGCTATCACATAATTTACATTAGTGAGCATCAATCCAATATCAGTTATCACTCATAGAGGATTAACACAGACTCAAACGATAAAGCAAAATCTACAGTTTGTTACTAGTGATCCCTTCGAAAAAAAAAGGCTGTGATTTTACAAGCAGTTTAATAGCTGTATTCTCGTACAGTAACAGTTCAGAATAGAAAATTTAAGGGATTTTGGGTGTGTTCAGTGTACGTGCAACTAATAGACCTGAAATTTCAGCACATAAAGAAAGAGATGAGTATGAAAATTTATTCCAAAAAAAAAAAAACTAATCCATTTAGGAGAAAGGTGTAATAAAACCACACTCCCTTCCGCTTCAAATAATATCAAACTAACCTCATTCCATTTAAATTCAAATCTTTGAATGGAACGTTTCAAGAACAGAGACGACCCTTAGAGCGCTATATCACTTGAACTAATGACACTGTAATACGTTTGCTTCAAAGAGGCAGATTAGGTTCGACGCGTAAGGAAAATTGGCGTGGTAGTCACGTGCAAATGTCCTACCTGTAGTGAGTTTAACTGTAACTTGTATTATTTGCACACTACTATCCTCACTCTCAACAACGCGTAATCAAGACTCCACGTGATGGCGTATCGTACAGATTAATCGGAGAATCATGAAAGATCGTACGGAATCATAGGCCTGGAAAATTCGGAATACTACGCCGGAAAGCAACAACTTGCACTGCTTAGGTGCTGGATGGTACATGTCGGAAGTCTTCTGTGTACCGCGGCACATCTCATTCATCTATTCAGTGAAAAATCTGTGAATTTCAGTATCCTCACGGTTTTCCAGCTCTACTTACCTCACAAACAGTATCAGCGGCAAAAATATTCTCCACAACTCTTCTCCTCCAACTTGAACTTTGCCATATAATGTGAAAAAAAAAAACTGAAATGAATGGTTAGAAGAAAAATGTGCAGAAATTATCACAGAAAAATGTGCAGAAATTATCACGGAAATATTCTCAGGCATAACTTCATTTAAAACTACTTCACTGAACTCGTTTTCTCTTCTCACGGAAGATACTGTTAACGAGGGCGAACGGCGTTGTCAACTGCAACAATACAGTAATAGCTGAAGAATGTTGAAGCTTATTTATCACAACTTTCTCTGTTTTACCGAACCTTCGAAGAGATCAAGTTCCACAGAATTATAGTTAATATCTCAAACTAGATGCCTGAAGACGCTGACTGTAGCAACTGACTACCTTGAAGTATGACACGGAAGGAACTTGTCCTAGAGAGACTCCCGCTGAGTCGCAATACGGTTTACATCATTACCAGTCATTTCTTCCATTCCATAACCTAACATTCTTTCACAAAGCTAGCAGCATTATATCTCCAAAATCATTTCATCTTTTCACTACTCACTTCTTAGCCTGTTTCTTTCATTGGCTCGTTAAGTAGACTGTGTCTCGGTGATGGTACTGACATTTCTGAGAGAATTCCTGAAATTTTAACCACTGTTGCTCTGTTTTTCATTCGAATTCCCTAGACTGGGGAGCAGTCTCGTGTAGATCCAGTCTGTCGCTAAGATATTGGACTGGCGAGTTTCTTCTCATTTCGTACCGTTTAGATTGTTGCCAATTTATATTTGTCTGTTTGCTTATCAGTTATAACTGATTTGAAATTGCAATGCAGAAAATAATCGAGAAATCTTTGGCTGTTCTGTTCACTTTGCGCCTGTATTTTGCGGAAATCTGAAGATGGCACGGACAGTAGATATAAGCGAACTTCAGAAAGAACCATCATCATTTACAGTTGGATCATATATATTTACCAACTGTCAGCTGATAGGAGGAGGAACGTATGGTACTGTCTATAAAGCATATGATAAAAAACAGCGAAAATATTTCGCTATAAAAGTGATCAGATTGGACAGGTATGATTTGATTCGACTAATTTGTTTCTCGATATCATCTAAAAACATTTGACTTCTCCAACCGACCCTATCACTTTGTGTGGAGTGCACTTAAAACTGAGATACCTATTTACCAATATATAAATTTGTTCTATTTTTAATCTGCTACTCAAGTGTTTCAGTAGAGAAGGTGTGCCAGGAACTTGTCTTCGCGAAGTATCAATTTTGAAAGAACTCACTCATCCAAATATCGTTAAAATTCACAGTGTAATCCCAAGCGATGGTCAGTGAGAATAATGTGTCGGTTTGAAGATAGTCAAGTTAAAACCAGCACAGTTATTTCTTACCAGTTTTTATATTTTATTTTCACACTAACTCTCAACCAAGAGTTGTTGATTAACAAAAGCTGAAGAGAATTTTTATTTCTGAACATATTAAGTAGACCTAAAGATGTTGCTACATGTTGACAGAGAAATATTAATTAAACCAAGCATAACCAACATCTGCAAAGTAATTTGAAAGCTGACATTTTGAATCCTATGAGAGGTTAGTAGGACGATGCTGAATAATATTAGGTGGGCATATAAACAAGCTTCTGCTTATCAGGAGTTTCATAATTCGAGGAAAATCCTTGCTGGAACAAAAATTAAGAGTCTACCTATTTAATGGGCACAGTCTACCTATTCAGTGTTTTTTTCCAGGATATAGGAAGATATATCTAGTCTTCGAGCACATTGATTACGACTTGAAGATGCTTATTGAAAAATTGCGACCTAAACCCTTGCCGGTGCCTTACATCAAGGTAACTGAATGAGATAATAAGAATGGTTGTTTACTGAGAACACTTCATTTTAGGGACAAATTATTTAAAAACAATTTCTAATTCCGATTTACAAATGACTTGTAAAAACAGAATTTGCATTTACACGATATTAACTTTAATTATGATAATTTCAGAGCTTCTTGTGGCAGTTATTACGAGCCCTTACCCTCTGTCATACAAATCGTGTGCTGCATCGAGACTTGAAACCACAAAATATCCTTGTCGCAATGAATGGTACTGTGAAAATAGCTGATTTTGGTCTTGCACGTTCCTTCACTATACCTTCAAGATGTTACACTCATGAGGTAGGGTCATACATAAATTTTATTTTTCAAAAAAAAATTTTTCCCTGCAAAGGAAAACCATTTTTGTAAAAAGTTTAAATTCATGGAAGAATGCAAGATTTTTTAGGCTTACTGAACGTCATTAAGTTTTGTGACTTGTTTCCTGTAGAAGTAAGGATATAGCTCGGAGGATGTGCTTTGAATTTGAAAGTTTTGTAAAGATCCTTGGAGTTCATCNAGAAGTAAGGATATAGCTCGGAGGATGTGCTTTGAATTTGAAAGTTTTGTAAAGTTGATCCTTGGAGTTCATCCTTTTTTTCCTTTTGTATTACTAACATGATAATTAGTTAAAGTGCTTTCTGTAGATAGTGACCTTGTGGTATCGTGCACCGGAAATTCTGCTTCGATCAAGATTCTATTCAACAGCAGTTGATATATGGAGTCTGGCATGCATATTTGCTGAACTGGTTACATCTGAACCGCTATTTCGTGCAGACACGGAAATAAGTCAACTGCTTAAAATATTTAAAATCCTAGGAACTCCTACTGTGGAAGTAAGTTAGATTTATATATTTATATAAAATATATATTAGAAAATTAGAAACCAACCAATATATATATATATATATATATATATATGTATTGGTTGTTTCTAATCCGCATCAATATATTATGAAATGNGAAGTAAGTTAGATTTATATATTTATATAAAATATATATTAGAAAATTAGAAACAACCAATACATATATATATGTATTGGTTGTTTCTAATCCGCATCAATATATTATGAAATGCAAGTTCTACGGCCAAGTTTTTAGATTTGGCCAGATCTGATAAATTGCATTGATTACAATGATAATTTCCCACTATGGACAGAATGTGTTCTGGCGCAACATGTACCAGGTCTGGATAGTGACGGCTTAGATTTGCTTGCGGTAATTCTTGATTCATATAATTATTGAATTCAATTATTTCAATTATTTTGAAATTAGAACTTATAGCACACAAGTTTAGCTTGGCAGATAAACCTAACCCTGTGTGAGTCTTGAAAGCTTGGCCAAGTGTTTTTGTTTTGTTTACTTGCACTTTGTAAAGAACTAGAAACTTAAAGTTCAAAAACTATTGCAGCTTAAGTAAAAAAATCAGGGTCAAGTAAATCAACTAATCAAAACGTATTTAAAAGATACTGGAAAGTTTAGATGAGTGTTCATAAAAACAATTAAGCCAACTTTACTAATAATTATTCGTGTAGATAGGATAGATAGTTTTAAAGAATTCATCTGGATTTCTCAGTAGTCTTAATCAGATTGAAGAATTCCTAAATTGTTTTTTTTTCCTTGCTATTTCTTTATTTTGTGTGTTTTCGAAATTAGTGTCAGTTTTAGCAAATGCTGCTGTATCCACCGGAAGAACGGATCACCTCAAAAGCAGCGCTCAGTCACCGTTTTCTGAGAGATGTGCCGGTACATATCGAATCGGTATCAACATTATTTGGGCCAGATACTGAGTAAAGAAATGAGAAATCAGATGCTAAAAAATCCTTATCAGTTTGAACTAGATCTCATGTCCAAAACGATATAAATTATCTTCCTGTGCTTCTCAACTCTATCTTTATGGCCTAGAAATACCGACTGATGGTACTTTATTTCGTTTTTGTGGTAAATACTATCTTTTTACCCTGAAATTTTTAGCTGATATAAAGGAACCTATCGCTCGCAATCATTCTCTGCATCCGTTATATAATAAAATGTGGTATGAAACAAAGATTTATCCAGTATTTTGAACTGGAATATTTGTCGGAAAATGTTTAGATCGCAAATTATCTAGTCTTTTGACAATGCCAATATTAGAGGATGTGGTTTGCGATACTCAACTCATTTTTCATCTTCACTATTTAGGGTAAGAAGTTCACCACTAACTTGTATAGATGCATAATTTGATGTAATTGGGTACGATAATGTGTTCTAAAATGCAGAGATGAGGGGAGAGAAAGGCTAAAATGTTTCATTCGTCTTTGAATTTATGCAATCTGCCGTTAAAGGTTTTCTTGTATATTCCATTTTTCTCTCAAATTTTCTAAAGTGTTTGTCACATTTTTTAGATTATGTGGAATAAAAATTTCTCCATGAAGAAAACAATGAGCTTCATACAGTTAAGAAGTATATATACTCACAAAATAAGGATGGATGGGTTAGGATCAGGAATTGCTATCTGGCGGTAGGGGAGAGAGGAAGTTCTTACATCACTGTCAATTTGTGAGTGTGGTCTCGAAGAAGAAAATAAAAGCTTGCTAGACCTAGGTTCATTTAAGATCCATCCAGTTCAATTCTGTTTTTATCCCTGGATGCATTCTCAACGCCACTTCAAAAAGTGACACTAGTGCATTTACAGCTGTCTAACATCCATCCTCAAGGGATCTGATTTGAATTAATTTCAAGTTACAAACAGTTCTGAAGAAAAAATAGGACAGCCTAGAAACAGCACCAATTCACTGCACTTGAACTATTTAAAATACATGAAATTATCCTCGGAATCGCATGGATTTCTCTTTGTCTATCAATCCTTCAGCTTCTCATTCACTTTCTCTAAATCTGTCTCTTCTCTGCTAGCATACCTCCTAAAATTGTCTCATCAGTAGTTGAAAAATATGACACTGTTATTAAATGATACCAACTAATAGTAGAACAGTTTTCACTGGAAGTCAATTCACAAGCCTAGTGGCAGTTAATTTGATTGTAATTGCTGATTAGTTAGTTGTTGGTACTACATTGGCTTAATTGGTGATGACATCGTAGATTCAACTGACGGTAGTTAGTCTGTGTAATACTATGGTCTAGAGAGTAAGAGCTAGAACTTAACTAAGCGCTTGTTTCGAGTCATTTTGTACATTGCAGAGAGTTTACATGATGTGATCTAGGATCCTCTGGAGTGAAAAGATGTGGAACGATGATATCGGTGAATTTGAGTACGGTTGGGCGGATGATTCCGATGAAATATCTGAATCACAAAAACCAACCATTATACTGATGGGATTGAAAAGGTTCGTACTTGCCTCAAATACTTCTAGGAAGTGGAAGTGTATAAGTTAAGTTCATTAATATTTAGAGTATGAGATTTAATAATTCTTCCATTATTATGGACAGATAA